>BQNB010032700.1:6753-48296 GCA_026074375.1 Tanacetum coccineum | reverse complement strand
ATGGAAGAACAAGGTAGCCGTCCCATTGTTGAAGAGAAAGCAAGTGATTATAAGGCTTCTAAATGTAAGATAGAAGATAGAGGATATGAGAAAGTTATCATATTGATGCTAACGCGCTAACAAATCTATTCATCTAGTTTTTTTACATCAATATTTTATACACTACAGGGGGGAAACTCACAGTTTTCCAACTCTAAATTCCGTGTTGACATAAATTAACGTAAAAGCCCGCGCTCCGCAGCGAAACGCGGGTTAAAAACCTCGTTAGATTTAAAAATGTTTCACTTAGCTAGATAAGCTAATATTACCCAATTGTTGAATCGCATGTGTATTGTCATAAAAAGGTATAGAAATGTTCAAGTAGAGTATTGTGACGCAGAGTCTTAGAGCACACGGTACGGGGCATGAAAACTCGTGTTTCCCTCAAAACGCAACGTGAAAACGCCACAGCCACAACAGATGTGGCGTTTTCGTGCTTCGAGCCGAAATAGCCTGCCGAGATGGTCCCGGAAAACGTAGCACAAAAACGCGCATTTTCGTGCCGCGTTTTTGTGCATTTTTTTAATTCACTTTTTGAAAGAACTAGTGTGTGTGTGTGTGTATGTGTTGCACTCTGGCGTGTGTGAGCTACGCACTGTGTGTGTGAGAGTTGCAGGTAAAGAAGATGAAAGGGGGAAGAAGAAGGGGGTAATGGGTGGGTGGGTGGGTTTTGTTTTAAATTTAGTTTAAATATTTTTAATTTGGTTTTAATGTAGTTAATATAATTTGGTTTTTTTTATAAATGAAAAAATGAAAATAAAAAGTGGGGTCATCATAACACCATAAATTTGGTGTTAATAAGGGAGGGTGTTTTTGGTGTTGTGGGTGTTTTTGGTGTTGTGGGGGTTTTGGTGTTATGGGAAAAAGTGGTGATGTGGCACCACTAGTACCCTGTGCTCTTAACGGGGTCTAGCTAGTTTAGCCAGCTACTCCGACTGGAGACCTCTTAACAGCAGCCCAGAGAAAGTTAGAATGCTTAAGATTTTGGTGCATTAGTTGGCCCTCTCAAACGGTCCGGTTTTTGGGTTTGTGTTATCAACAACTCTTGATGCATGCACGTTGCAATGTTGATGCCTAAAACAATCTCAGCTACGACAATTCTTTGTGCAGTATTGTAGATGAACTGTACGTATATACGTAAAGACTAAAGAGGCAGCAGGTGAATAGTTTTCTACGGTTTTTATTATTGGTGGTTTATGGCAGTGTCCAACACTTTCCAGCGATGCATGTGGGATTGGGAGGGGGAAAGATGGAGGTGTCATTAAAAGAATTCTCAGGTTTTGTGGTTAGTTATATTAAACGAAGATCAAATAAAATTTTATGGTTCAGTTAGTCATCTTGTACAATGTGTTTGATTTTGATGATTGATATTTGAAAGAATAAGTTATGGTCTCCTAAAGAGGTGTTGGACTATGATCTATTAATCTTAAGGTGCTTTTTGAACATAAGTCTAAACAGAGATACGTATATATACTGCTCGTCTATGGTGTACAAAACATCACTTTTGGTGTGCTCTGCCTCAAAATTAATAGTGTAACATATTACTAAATTATGGGAATAGTGTGAAGAAAGTTTTTACCACAGAACTTTTAATACGCTACTCCGTGAACTTAACTGTGATACACGAACAGTACTACAGAAAATGCAGTCAATAAGATGATTTCAGTCCTGAACACCTATATTTCTAGTTATCTAATACCTTTGACGGCGGATATTAAGACGGCGGAGAATTCTTTAAAATATCTCTGCAGTGATTATTATTTCAAAAAAATATATATATATCTGCAGTTAGTTATATTGATTGTTAAGTTTAATCACTAAATGGCGCTGAGGAAGTTGATCATTTTCAATATAAAAAATATTAGGAATACGTATATGCCTTAATCCCATAAGAAAGGATTTTTCATAATGTACAATGTCCGGATGCAATAGCGTTTCAGTATTGTCGACACTACTTATTGTACAGGGAAATGTAAGTTCACGCAGAGATACATAACTAAGGCTGAGAAATAAGTATTCATTTGGACATAGATTTTTTTCTTCTTCTCAAGATGATTCGGTGCTCCACTGGTAGTCTGTTAGTCTAAGTGTATAAACTCCATGTTACCATAGACCTAGGTGTACGACCTGCATTGGAGATGCTCAAAGATAACAGACAGGCTCCCTACCGTGCTCCCTCTCAACTAGGGAGTACATAGATAATGTTTTTCCTTTAGAGATCTAGTTTCTTTCTTATGCTAAATCCTTAATTTGTAATTTGCATAATAGTGACAATGTATCGAACCATTACTTGACTGAATCCCCCTCTAATAGATATCTAGCGGTCTGCTACCAACTTGGTAGTAACTTCTACATTACGTTCTATAATGAGTTATGGAAGAGCTTTTTCAACAATTCAATATATGGCTTAGAGTTTTCTCGTTATTTTATCTTTAAGAAGATTTATGATTATTGCATTTGCAAGTGAGACTATTCGCTTAAAAATGGCATTTTCCAAAAGCAAAGTTAGCTTTACAAACGCAATCCCAAACATTCCATTAACATTGTGACCAGATAACATAAATGTAGTTCGTATATACATACCGCATATTAATAGAGTGTTTCTTGCTTTCAAACAACGAAACAGCAGAATAAGCATTTGGTTCATATTGCTAACTATCTCAAGAGAACATTTAGACATATGCATCTGTATACTGTAAAAACAATCATCTAGATGAAACAGAAAATTGAAGATGGTTCTGTCAATTACTGGAATAGATATAAATTTCTCCTTCATAAATTTAGTGATCCATGTGTCGTAATAATCCTTACAATAAAATAGATCAAACTCGCTACATATTATTGAGTACTCAAGCATAAAATGTGTGAATTATGTTACATATGATATAATACGAAAAATGTGGAGGATGAGATGCATATGGTAAAGTGATAGAAAGAATCAAATTAGAAGTAGTATGCTATGAAGACAGCAACCGCCAAGCAAATGATAGTCGAAAGATCGTGAACTGCATTACTAGATGCTCCATTGCTACCTTCATTTCCAGATGCAGCAGGGCTCAATGCTGCTCCTCCATCGGGCATTGGACCAGCTGTTTATACAAGGGGCAACATATCAGAACATAAATGCATTGTCATTCTAGTTATCCAAAGTTTGATTAGCTATAATATTGTTGGATTACTAAACGCACAACTAAAACATGGTGGAGTCAGAAAGTGAAGTATCAAAACTTAGGCTGAATTCAGTTACCTGCTGTTGATCCAGGTGCTTCACTTGGGGAGCTAATCGAAGGAGCTGAAACCGGAGCCGCTGTAAAATAATACTAGTAAAAATCAACATATTGTACATAGATAATTAATCAAAAACTAGCTTATGACAGATTCAAAGGTTAACAGATTAGTATTTGACTATTTGTTGACTGCCTACAATTTCGCCACTCAATTTTGAGGTGGTAGTGGGAGTAAAAGTACTCCAATGTCTCAATTTCGACCCGAGTACGTTTCGTTCTTATACAAGTCAACTTATACTAAATCAACTGGCTGGTTGTTTTTGTCAAACTGAATGTACTACATCCTTTGTGAAAATCATTTGGAATTTATCAAACGTAATCGACATAAGGGCAAGAGAACTTATTTCACTAATGATGACAGGAACGGTTTCATGCTAAAGACAATGAAGTTTATCTTATGTATTTGAATCAATTTTAATTACTTTTACATATCAGTTGGTGACATCAGATTTTGTACCAGACCAGACTCAAACATGTAACTTCAACCCTCGTTGAAGCATAACTTGATATACTTATGTTTTTCGCCAAAATAAATTCGAAACTTATAATTTTAATGTATTTCCATATTTGTATAAGGAAATGATGGAGGACAATGAACCCTGAATATGTACAAATTATTGAAATTTCATTACCAATTAAGATACCATAGCGTTAGCACATGTATATATTGACCATCCACCAACAATAATAAATTAAAGACGTTAGGTCAGCAATGCATGTGAAAGAGTTAAATAATATGTCGATATATAACCCGTGCATTAATATCTGTATACTCTAACTGGTCCAAGCTAGAACTAATTACTAACCAAAACTTATGTAAAGACTGCTCGACTTGTATATAGATGATGATGATCTCAATATTTTATTTCATTTATTTACTTATGTAAAAAAAGGTAATAAACTTTTATAAGTCCTTGATAAAATAGACTAGATATTAAACATAAAGAGATATGTAACCTGGGCAAGAGTCAAGTGAAGGAAATTCCACTTTACAAGCATCAGGAAGCATGAGAGCCCTACTGAGATCCACACCATATTGGTCAGATTGACCTATCAGACTACACAAGCAGATAGGGTTGCTTTCTAGCAACCCTGCAAATTCCGGACAACATGCTTTGTCCGGTTTAGTAAGGTTGCTTCCAACCTGAACAAAAGTCAAGCAATCTGAAACATTAGCCAA
The DNA here is from genome assembly GCA_026074375.1 of Tanacetum coccineum. Classification (NCBI taxonomy): domain Eukaryota; kingdom Viridiplantae; phylum Streptophyta; class Magnoliopsida; order Asterales; family Asteraceae; genus Tanacetum; species Tanacetum coccineum. The sequence goes on along the minus strand of BQNB010032700.1, from coordinate 43,790 downwards.
TGCGGTAAGACAATCAGGTGCTGCCGTTGGTGGCTTTGTAGTTTGTGTCCCGGGCGACATCATTGGTGCGCCCATAGGTGACTGGGCTTCCAAAGCTGGAAGCCCAGTTAAAATCATGCCTACCAGCATTGCAAGAACCATAATGGTGGTGTTTGAATTAACCATATTTGGACAATGATGGTGTTATGCTAGTGTTTGTGTGGAAGCAAGATGAAAGATAAGGGTTTGAGGAGAAGTTAAAGTGTGTTGAAGAGTAAATAAAATGCATTGATGAGTATGTATGTATATAGAGTAATGATGGTAGTTGCATTGCATTGAGTGAGAAAGGTGGAAAGATATGGCCTAACCTCAGGCTGTACAAATTAAATTCTCCTTTCATCTCCTACCTACCTATACTTCTTTATTTGGTTTTTGTTTCCAAAAAACTTGTCATAGCGGCCATTAACCATTATTTGGCAGTTGTCAGCTTCATAAAAGCTTGCATTTCATTCTCTATTTTTAAGCACAAATGAGTCTCTTTCAGTGTGGTATTTTTTCATGATTCTTGGTTTTCGAAATAGCATTGATATGATGATCTTTTCTTATCTCAATAACCTGACTTCTTTCCTGTAACACTAATTTATACATTATCTTATTGAGCATCAAAATGTTAAACCTATAATGCAATGCAAGGAACATCTATAAACCTTGACCTCATCACAAAAACTTTAATTCTAGGTTTTTGAAGTTAGAGAGCTCGGTTTCCTGCGGTATTCGCTCGTTATTGGCAAAAATAGGTATCAATGGCATCGCTATAGAGTATCGGCACTTGCGCCATTGACAGTGATGGCTCAAGGGTAAAGCAAGTAAAGCTAGGGCTTTAGGCCCTCAATTTTTTAAAGCCCCAGATTTTCTAAGACTTTGTGTATATATATATATAGTTAGTCATACGTTTTTTTCCGTCATCTTTTAAAATCCGATTTTTCAAGGCCCCAATTAACTGATAGGTGTGAAATAATGGCTTTTGGTTTCTACTTTTCATTTTTTTAGTCTACTAGTTTTAGAAGTATGAGCTCGAATATATTAAGTATACTAGACGAGTACCCGCGTATAGCGGCGGGAATTCCTAGCGGTAAATAATTTTAGTGATAAAAAAAGTTTATAGGTTATAAACATAAACAAAAAATAATAAAAGTTTGATTGTTTGGAGATTAAACATAATGTTTTGAAACCCGGTTCGACCCAACAGGTTCAACCGGTTATGGTTGAAAAACGGGTCAACTTGTATTTATAAGCCACAAAGAATTCCATATTACAAATCAGTTACCAATCACACATTTAATGTCATTAAATCCGGCCAAGATATTTTTGTCAAGTCATCAAATTTTACCAATCACATTTAATGTCAAGATTATTAGTTTATAAGGCTTGTACATTTAGTTTCTAAAACTTGTACATTTCTAAGTTTTTTAAAAACGGGTCAACTTGTATTTATAAGCCACAAAGAATTCCATATTACAAATCAGTTGCCAATCACACATTTAATGTCATTTTAAATCCCGGGCCAAAGATTAGTGTTTGATAGTCGATCAAATTTTACCAATCACATTTAATGTCAAGATTATTAGTTTATAAAGGCTTGTACATATTAGATTTTCCAAATCTTTTACTTTTCAAATTTTTCGTCACAAATTTAATGTCATGAATTTCTTAGTGTTTTCAAGACTTGGTTACGATATTAGTTGTCAATGCTTTAGTAATATTTCAACTTTCAACATCCCTACTCTTTCAAGAATGGTGTGACATCACACACAATGCCTTTATAATGTATATAGCGATAAAAATAATGAATAAGACTTGAGCTCAAGACTAATATGCTATTTACAATCTAAGGATCCAGCTAACAGAGATTAATGAAAATCCTAATCATGCCGAAAAATATAACACTCTTAAAATTAAAACATACGAAAATATGAACGCCTAGAATAATTATGTATAACAAAAAGATGTATCTTTTAAATGTTTACTATAACACGGAGTTACCATACACACGTAAAATAGTATCTTTTTTAAATGTAAACTTATATTGTCGTCCTATAAATATTTGATAAGAGTACTATAAACTCGATACATTCGCTGTTCCTAACCAATAACTAGAATGCAAGATTGCAAGCAAGTATACCATCAGAACTTCATTTATAGATCACCCCTCATGACACTTTCAGATAGAATAGTACCGATGCAACGTTCAGAAACACAACAGCTGTTGTCTTCACGATCAGTATCGTATAAATATCGTTGATTGTTCGTGCCTTATGCCTAAAATGATTGTAGATCATCTTCCATTATCATAAACACATTGTCCATTCTATAAAAAAAAACATTGAACACTCTCATAAACCTTCAAAATATATACAGAAATAACCCTACAAAACATGTCAAATCAAATATTCTATTAAAATATTTAAAAAGTACCTAAAAAATATTTTAGAGCACGGTTGGCGACTGCGGCAGCCGACGGACGTGTGATGGCGGCCACCGCGATGGGCGGTGGGGGGGGCAGCCGACGGTGGTTATAGAATGAAAGATAGATATAAGTGGAATAGAGAATTGTGCACATGGTATAAATGGATTTAGATAGCATGAGCTATACAATTAGCATTAATGAAATTACAATTCCACATAGAACTCAGTGACCATACACTACCCTACAACTACACACTCTCATTCTCACACTCAGACACCACCTAAATCACAATCTTACAATTTAACATGGTTCGAACACGCACGCTTCTTCTCATTAGCAACCTGATTCAAGCATCTCTCTCGAGCTAGCACTATAACGAACACAGATCGCACAGATTATCCAATCTATCTCTAACATCTTGGGCTTCTCTCAGAGAAACAACTTACAAGCGTCTACTATTATTCAAAACAACAAGAGACTGTCATATACGCGCCGCGAGCACCACAACAGTATCTTTTCTCCACTCTCACATGTCACTATATAGGGAGGCGAATAGCACGACCCTAGTCGCCCACACAACTCTAATCATGACACTCTCATCTGAATTCAACACAACCAACTGCACAAAAGGATATTCTTGCGATATACAACTCATACTGCGACAGCAATCACTCTGATAACATGCTATACAACATGAGCACACAACACCAATTTCGTCGTGTAAAGCAGAGAAGTCATAGAGGAAACAGATAGTTTAGGTGGGGTTCAACCCTCCTTAGGAAATGAAGGTCCTTGATGAAACCATAAACTCTAAATCATGTCGTCATCCTGATACCAACAATAGCAAGTCGAGGTCAAGTTTAACATCACAAAACAGAAACCAGTGATGTGTCTTCTATGCGGATTTGGGAATCTTGCAAATCCAATCTATCATGCCACTTGCATGCCTAACATCTCTGGAGTGCAATCATAGTAAAGCAAACTGATACACAAAGGAAAAAACTTCGGTGTGGATACCAAAACTCCGCCAAAACCTTAGGGCACCTCCCCTCCAACAATAAATTAACCACCACAGAGATAGCCTTGAGTAACCCAACAGCGATCGCCGACCCCTCACCACATAAAGCATCTAAAATGTGTTGGGCTCTCAATCCGTCCCGCCCACAAGACGTCCCTTTTGGGAAAGATTGAATACACCCAAGAACGTTATCAACGTCCACAACAAGAGGAGGCTCCGAGGGCAATGAACCAGGCATAACGGGAGGGGGCAGTATAGGGTGCTTAGCCAACAACGCTGTCAAAGTATCCGTACCGAAAGGTGCCACCCCTGAAGAGCATAAAACCTTAACAGCAGCAGTGAAGTGCCCGTCCGATACTTTCCTCAAACATTGTTTAATATTGGTGCCCACAGTTGAGCTATCAGACCCAGGCCCAGATACACGGTCATCCATTCCCGATACCACCCTCAAAGGTTGGGTAAAAATGAAATTTACAATTAACATGGTTGAAAACGTTTTTTAATGTGTTGAAAACGTTTTGGCAAATTATATGAAATGGTTGAAAACGTTTTTTATGGCTTTGACAGATTTCTTTAAATAGATTTCTACTTTTCAATTCCTACTCTTTTCAAAAGTAAGTGAAATCTCTATTATAAAGTAGTATAGATAAAAGACCCATATTTTATTAGTTGGCAAATATCAATCAATCAATGAGTTGTCCCATTCTCATCCAAATATCAATCAATCAATGAGTTGTCCCATTCTCATCCATATATCCATCATTAGTTGCCTAATTGACAACCATCTTGTCATTGTCTAGTACTTATCTTATCATTGATTAGTAGTCTTGTACCCTTATATATTTTATCGTTGATTAATGGAATAGACACAAAAAGTTTCACCATCCTTCATGGTAATCAGAGCAAAAACCGATCATCTCTTAATTTCTCTCTAAAAAAAGAAAAATCAACCATCTCCCTATAGTTCTTTCTATATCTCTCGACATCTCAAATCATCTCCAATTGTATTTTTCCTATCTTTTCTTCACCTAAATCTTCAATTCTAGCAGCCATTGTTGACTTTATTTGGTTTCATATCAAATAAAATCAATAGTTTTATCGATTGGTTAAGAAAGAAGGTGTATAACATCACTTTATTTCAATATGTTCACCTGTACCCTAGCCCAATATGTGGCCCACAAGACTAATGTTGCTCAACAATTTACACCACAAAAGCATTACAGATTGCCGCATCCCGGTCAAGGTATACTCAGTCCCGCTCCGGCTATTTATGCATCCCAGCCTACTACTCTACCAAGTGCGTTTAGCATTATGCCATCGCAAGACCCGACTTGGCACATGGATACAGGTGCCTCTTCTCATTTAAATTTTAATGCAAGTAATTTAAGTACCATTTTTGATAAACGCTTATTTCCATCTGTTCACGTTGGTGATGGCAAGTCTATTCCCGTCACCAACACCGACCACAACATTATTCCTTCCCATCATCGCCCTCTTCATCTTCATAATGTTCTTGTAACCCAGAATATAATTAAAAATCTCATTTATGTTCGTTAGTTCACTAGGGACAATAATTGTACTATTAAATTTGACGCCTTTGGTTTTTCTGTGAAGGATTACTTGACTCGTCACATCCTCCTTCGTTGTGACAGTTCGGGCGATCTCTATCCAGTTATCCAGCCTTTTAACTCCTCCTATTGCTTTTCTCTCGACAAGTGCTTCCACGTGGCATCAACGCCTCGGACATCCGATCAAGTTCTACGTTCGCTTGTCTCTAGTCGTTTTATTCCATGTAATAAAGAAAAGTCTTCACATATTTGTCACGCTTGCCAACTCGGCAAACATGTGAAGCTTCCCTTTCATAGTTCAGATTCTATTGTTGATCGTTGTTTTGATATCATTCATTCTGATTTATGGACATCTCTCATTATTAGTTCTAGTGGTTTTAAATAATATGTCTTATTCCTTGATCATTTCTCTTATTACCTATGGATATACCCTCTTCGTTCAAAGTCTGACATGTTTGATAAATTTGTGCACTTTCGTAATTATGTTAAAAACCAATTCAAATGCGAAATAAAAAGCTTCCAATGTGATCATGGCGGTGAGTTCGATAACAACCGACTTCACACCCTCTTTGCCAAACATGGCATTCAACTTAGATTCTCTTGCCCCAAAACATCCCAACAAAATGGCAAGGCGGAACGAATGATACGAACAATCAACAATATCATTCGCACTTTACTTTTTCAAGCACACCTTCCCCCCCACCTTTTGGGTCGAGGCTCTCCATATGGCCACCTATCTACTCAACCTTCTACCCTCTACCGCAATTCACAATGAAATACCTTATACTCGCCTTTTTAACAAACCACCCAATTACTCTCGCCTACGAATATTCGGGTGTCTATGCTACCCTCACCTTCACTCCCCACACAAACTTGCTCCACGAGCCACTCCTTGTATATTTTTGGGCTACCCCGCTTACCATCGTGGTTTTCGATGCCTAGACCTCGAAACAAATAAAATTATCCTCTCTAGACACGTCACTTTTGACGAAACCCAATTTCCATACCGTTCTATGACACCCTCCTCCCCGCCTTCTTACACCTTCCTCGACCCCACACCTTCCCCCCTCCTAAACAACATCAAGCCCATATTCCCCCCCCCCACAAATTAACAAAAACATACTCTGCCCAACAATACCGCCATCCCTATGCGAGCCAAACACCCATCCACGACCCAAAACCCCAAGGGCCAAAGCCTACCGAACCCTTCACCTTCACCTCAGTCCACCCTCCCAAATTCGATAGCCCAAACCACGCAGCGGGACCATCTATCTTGGCCATCCAAACAGTCCACTACCACCACTAATTTTTGATCCACCAAATCCACAAACCAATACCAACCTAATTAATGAACCACCCCGCACTCATCCTATGATCACACGGTCGCAATCAGGCATTGTCAAACCTATCGATCGTTTATCTCTAAATACTTTCTTAATTTCTCCTATTCCTAAAAATCCGTCTGACGTCCTAAAAAATCCCCAATGGCGTAATGCTATATATGATGAGTATAATGCGTTGGTTAAAAATGCCACTTGGTTAATTGTACCATGGCCCACATGTGTTAATATGGTTCACTTTATGTGGTTATTTAAGCATAAGTTTCATGCTGACAGGACTTTGAGCCGTTATAAGGCTCGTTTGGTCGCTAACGATAGTAGTTAGCAACTTGGTGTTGATTTTGATGAGACGTTTAGCCCAGTGGTCAAACCAGCCACTATTCGCACGGATTTTAGCCTTGTTGTGCTCGTAAGTGGCCGATTCACCAACTTGATGTTAAGAATGCTTTTCTTAACGGTGATTTATCCGAGACTGTCTACATGCATCAACCACATGGTTTTATTGATGCTAGGTTCCCTAACCATGTTTGTCGTTTGTAGAGATCTTTATATGGACTGAAACAAGCACCTCGTGCTTGGTTTAAGCGTTTTGCAGGTTATGCCACACTGGCCGGATTTTATCACAGTCGTTGCAATTCTTATATATTTATTTATTTATAGACAGGGTTCTCAGGTTGCTTATCTTCTTATTTATGTAGATGACATTATTCTTACTGCTTCCTCTCCAACACTACTACAGCAGATTATAGATTCCTTACATAATAAGTTTGACATGACTGATCTCGGCGCACTTAATTATTTCCTTGGTATTTCTGCGGATCGCACTTCTACAGATTTATTTTTGTCTTAGAGGAAGTACGCTCTTCATCTTCTTGAGCGTGCTCACATGGTTCATTGTAATCCTTCTCGGACACCCGTTGATACAAAATATAAATTGGGTCTGGAAGGTGTTCCTGTTCAGGATCCTATTTTATATCGCAGTCTTGCAGAGGGGCTACAGTATCTTACATTTACTCGTCTAGATTTGTCTTATGCCGTTCATCAGGTTTACCTTTATATGCATGATCTAAGGGAGCCTCACTTTTCTACTCTCAAGCGTATCTTGCGATATGTTAGAGGGACTGTGGACTTTGGTCTCCAGTTATATGCTTTCGCTACTACTTCTCTGGTTGGTTATACTGATGCTGATTGGGCGGGTTTCCCCTCTACACGAAGGTCTACTTTAGGATATTGTATTTTTCTAGGTGATAGTCTTTTGTCTTGGTCAGCTAAACGTCATCACACTATCTCTCGCTCCAGTGTCGAAGCTGAATAACGTGGTGTTGCTAACGTTGTCGCAAAGACTACATGGCTTCAAAATCTACTTCGTGAGTTACATTCTCCCCTATCGACTGCCACTCTTGTTTACTGTGATAACGTTAGTGCCGTTTATATGTTTGCCAATCCTGTTCAACATTAACGGACGAAGCATATTGAGATCGACATTCACTTCATCCATGATATGGTTACCGCTGGTCAGGTTAGAGTTCTACATGTTCCCTCTCATTACCAGTATGCCGATATATTCACCAAGGGTTTGCCTTCGGCATTGTTTAAAGAATTTCGATTTAGTTTGAGCGTCTGACCTTCTCTCGCTCCAACTACGGGGGGCGTATTAGTTGGAAAATATCAATCAATCAATGAGTTGTCCCATTCTCATCCAAATATCAATCAATCAATGAGTTGTCCCATTCTCATCCATATATCCATCATTAGTTGTCTAATTGACAATCATCTTATCATTATCTAGTTGTCTTGTACTTATCTTGTCATTGATTAGTGGTCTTGTACCCATATATATTGTATCGTTGATTAATGGAATAGATACAAAAAGTTTCACCATCTTTCATATTTTGCATGAAAAATAAGCAAAGCTTAAATTAAGTAGTGTGATAATAAACATTTAACCATTTACATTGATGAATGGACGTTTATTTTTTATACCCATAAACATACTTTCAGTGTATAGCTTTTTCTCATCTACTCATGTATTATTCTTCAATCAAAAGTTGCTTTTAATGATGCTTTAGTTTTCTCTAATGAAAAACCAATGTGAAATGAAAATTTGAAACAAAAATGAGATATTTGTAGGAATAGAAAATATGATGATGATGATGATGATGATGATGTTGACAATGAAACTATTAAAACCGGCGAAGAGACTGTTAAAACGATTACTTCTTATACATTTAGATCAAGTTATTTCATCACTATAAAGTAAATTTGACCAATTTAAATTGTATAAGGTATCTTCAGTTTACTATTTAGTATTGAAAATTTAAAATTCCTAGATAATAACAAGCTAACAATGTAGTTGTTTGAACCTTAAAAAGTCTTTAAGCCATATTATAACAATTGTTTAGGTATTAACGGTATAGATCTAATTTTTAAACTAAGAGTTTTTACTTTTTAGAGAAGTTATACATGTGAAAAATTAGTACACCATTGATATACTTAATCAAATTATAAATATAAACTCTTTCCATAATACTTATATGGCGTATAGAATGAAGTTAACCATTTCAGTAATAGTTTCTTAAGCATAAAAAAGTATTTTGAAGAAAAAGTTAATTAAAAGTTATCAACGATCTAAAATGTCACCAAAATTAGATTTATTGGCTCAATTATCAATTGTAAATGAAATATCATGTTATACAGATTTCGAGAAACTAATCAAAGATTTCACATAAAAACTTAAAAAGGCAAATTTTAAATAAACAATTTTTTGGCAGATAACTTCGATAAAAAGGCCCCGTCTTAAGGCTTCGCTTTAGGCCTCCGAAGAGGTTGAGCCGCCCCTATATTGATTTCGAGAAATTAATCAAAGATTTCACATAAAAACTTGAAAAGATAAATTTTAAATAACGATTTTTCGGCAGATAACTTCGATAAAAGACCCCATCTTAGGGCTTCGCTTTAGGCCTTCGAAGAGGTTGAGCCGCCCCTGTAGGGAGGAGAGGTTGTGTTGGAAATTAATGATAGCCAAGAACATCAAGGACAAAACTCTGAATGATGTATAGTTTCACTTCTATTTTCTTTTTCGACCCAACCATTGCTATGGGTTATACGAAATCGACAATCAGCATTGTAACAAAATGACTTTTAGACTCTACTTTTAACATATTTAACATTAACATATCATTTCTCATGAAAGTTACACGAAGTTACTGCATAATTAACTAGTATAGAAAATATGCATAACTAAAACCAAGTTATGATTTCATATCATATAAAAACAGAGGATGGTTTCATTTCATATATATGGTCACAAAACAAGATCTAAAACATCTCCTTAATTCCAAATAACATCAAATAAAACTTAAAACATAAGCATGACCATAAGAAACCCCCCTAGACCATTAACCAAAAAGCCACTTCCTAAACACATTTTACTAACAAACATCCCATAAACCACTAATCAGACCTATATCCATACTCATCAAACCCATAACCACCACCATCACCATTATCATAACTGATCATCTTCATGCTATTGTTATAACTAACATTACGAACCCTTTGCTTATTATAAACCTCAGTGTACCCACTTTTGTCACCAACTCTCACAGTAGAGCTCTTCTTATACTCACATTTTGTACCACTAGTTCCATTCTTGTACTGAAACTCACCAGCAGATGCTTTTTCTTTGTTTGTTGCACGAGCATAACTGCCTGTTTGTTTGTCATTGTAACTGATTCTTGACTTGTTTTGGTAGCTGCCTTCACCACCACCACCACCTTTGCCACCTTTGAATGTGACAGTTGTTTTCACTGGTACGGATGAGTTGTAGCCGTAACCGACTTTTGGGACGGTTTTTGATGAGGTGTTGTTGGAAGCTTTGGACCCTTTCGTCATTTTTAGTTATCTGTTACAGAAAAAAAAGACACAACATTATGAACATGTTACATAATAATGATAAGGAAGATGATGATAATCAGTTTCAAAAAATAATTACAACTACAATGACAATAAAAATAGTTTTTCTAAAATTTGCCGAAAACTAAAAAATAATTTGGTAAGTTTTGAGTATGTTCATTTTTTTAGTATAGATAAGGAACTAAAACATAAAAATAGTTGGACTAATGAAGGACCCTTTTTATATGGTTGTTTGGTTGTGAGTGAGAAATGAAGGGAGAAGGATGAGGTGTTATTTATACGGAGGTGGGGAAGCTTGTAGAGGAAGGAGAATGAGGAAGGGTATATAGTGTACGCTTTACTGCTACTGTAAATAAATGTAACCCCACGTTAACCCTACGTTTTTACAACCATATGTATGCGTGCTACAAGCCCACCTTACTCTAGGGGCTGCTATTTGTACTCGTAGGGTTGGAGCATAGACGGGCTGGGGATGGTAACGGCGTCTGGGTGTCACCAACGCCCGTTCCCGAAAGCAGTTATTTACGGCGTTTCGCCGTTGGCCACGGCGTGCCTTTCCACGTTGACACCACAACGCAGCTGCTTCATTTAAAAAAAAACTTTTTTTTATTTAAAAAATTGTCTAACGGCTAGTTTTATTAAAAAAAATTGAAAATACACTAGCCAACGGCTAGTTTTTAAATTAAAAAAATTATTATTTTTAAAAAAGGCACCGGCTAGTTTTGTAAAAAAAATTATTTTTTCAAAAAAATTTTACCCACTATATATATCCCCATTTCATATACATTTTTTCACACAACCTTCAATTCATCCTCAATCATTTTTATTAATGAATGAAATGAATTTATTTAGTTTTTAAATTGAGGAAAAAAATAAAAATAGTGGGTCTCAAAAAGTGGTGTTATGGTTACCTGGTCCCGTGTTTTGAACTAAGTCGGTTTTCGATCCGGTCCGGTTTTTGGACCGTGATCGATCTTAGACATGTGCTCATGAGACTGGCCATCTACATATTACTGTGATCGATATTTAATTTCAAACCAACATAATCAATCATGTTTGACTATAACTTAAGAGGATCTTTATTTTTACTTATTAGATTAAGATCTTCTCAAGTTTAGTAAAACATTATAGATCATGTTCACCAATCAAAAATAAAATAAATACATAAAACATTTATTTTAATAAAAAAATTTGGCCCACTTATTCATTCACTCTTACAAAAAAAACCAACATAATCAATCACGTTTGACTATAATTTGAGAGGATCTTTGTAAAAAAATACTCCTTCCGTCCCATATTAAATGTCTACTTTAAACTTTTGAAGCATTTTTTTTCAACTTTAACCTTAAATATATTTATTTGTGTTATGTAATACTTGATGAATGTTATAGCAATGAAAAATACATTCAAAATTCATTATGTATGTACTTGATCAAGATTTCAACCAAAAAACTAAAGTAAACAAGAGTTAAAAAAAGACTGAAATTGAAATGGGTGTTATTATTGGTATCTTCATATCCCGTTAAAAATTAAAAGAAAAGTATAAAAAAAAGTAAAAAACATGTTTTTTTTCTCAGTTTACAGTGCAACACAGTTTTTTATCCGAATCTGTTTCGTATTTTTTGTCAGTTTAATGCTTTTGACTTGTTAAACTTTATGATTTTCGTTCCGTATTTTTCGTTTCACAGTTTTGTAACATAAACAAAATTATAAAAATAAAATAAAAATTAAAAAAAAATAATAAAAAAACCGAAAAATCAAAAGAGTACATATAGCTTTTTATGAGAGGTCTTTATAACGTACCCAATTGAAATTCGTTTAAAACTTTCAATGGTACAAAAGGCAAAACAAACCTGCTATGAAGGGAAGAAAAAAGTACTTGATTTGTATTTGCAACAATCTTAACACTAAAATTTCAGTCACAAACTTATTTTAATGAAACAAAATTAAAAAATTAAGTTTGAAGCAAATCGAGATTTTTCACACCGTAAATAACCGAAAACGTGCAAAGCAAACTCTTTTTATTTATACGCTTTATGTTTTTGTTTTAGTAACTATTAGAGGAAGGGGTACGGCTGAGCCATGGCTTCGCGCCATGGTAACAGCTCAAAAATTCTCAGCGTCAACCACACCGCTGCTGACGCCATAGGCTTTCGCGTCGTGGCTACCAGCCAACGCGGTAGGCATTTTCCTTTTTTTTTTTTGAAAAATATAAACGTTGGGGGTGGTTTCTAGCCCTTTTTTATATTTATTACCCACTTTTTTTAAAATTTTACCCTTTAAAAATCTTATAAATACTTCCTTATTATACCAAATTTTACACACACTTTCAATATCACTTCTACTTCAAGAATTTATTTTTTTTCATTCAAAAAAATTCACTATGGATCCCAACTCTAAAAAAAACCATAGTTGATAAATACGATATTTATTTTCAAGACGATGCGGAGAGATATATGTGGGGGTTATGAAGCTTATGAACAATTTCTAGCTATGAGTAATCAAGAAGCAGGGGGTTCGGGATCGGATATTAAGAGGACGCGTGCATACATTCCACGTGAGCGGGAGGAGGCGGAACAACGCCTACTCAACGACTATTTTGGCGACGATGAGACTCCTTCTAAATATCCGAAGGAGAAATCTAGACGAAGGTATCGTATGAGTTCTACACTTTTTGCTCAAATAGTCAATGATATTACTAGTTATGATGCTTAGCCTCTTCCCAAGGACTTTCGTTTTTTTAGAAAAGGTTACGATGCTACCAGTCGTGCTAGTATCGATCCTATTTTAAAATGCACATCCGCCATTCGTCAATTGGCATACGGTACATCAGCCGATGCATTTGACGAGTATTTGCAAATTGCTGAGCGTTGTTCACGCGAATGTTTAGACAACTTTACAAAATGCATATATATTTTATACGTAGAAGAGTATTTAAGAAGACCCTCTTTAGAGGATATTGAAAAAACATATGCTTTGCACGAAGAAAAACATGGACTCCCGGGAATGCTCGGGAGTATTGATTGTATGCATTGGGACTGGAAAAATTGCCCAAAAGCTTTACATGGGCAATTCAAAAGAAAGGATCATAAATACCCGACTCTTATGTTAGAAGCAGTCGCGGATCAAAAATTGTGGATTTGGCATGCATATTTTGGGGTTTCGGGGGCAAATAATGACCTTAATGTGTTATATGGTTCTCCTTTATTTGATGATGTTCTTTCCGATACGGCTCCGGAAGCTCCATTTGTAGTGAACGGAAGAACATACAAGAAAGGTTACTATTTAGCTGATGGTATTTATCCAACATGGTCTTCGTTTGTCAAGACATTTTCTATTGCAAGGGATGAAAAAACCTTGAGGTTCAAAAGAGTTCAAGAAAGTGCAAGAAAAGATATTGAACGAGCTTTTGGAGTTCTACAAGGTCGTTGGGGAATTATACGACAACCCGCACGTGCTTTACAAATAAACACGTTGAAAAGAATCATGTATTGTTGTATAATATTACACAACATGATATTGCAATCGGAAAAATTCGAATTGTTGAATTTTAAAGATATGTTCATTAATCCAGAACCGAACATTCAATGAATATGGATCGAACGATGCGATATACATGTTAGGAAAAGTAAAGAACTTCGAGATAGTAAAGTGCACAACGAGCTTCGCCACGACCTCATGGATCATTTGTGAAACCGCAATAACTGAATTCTATGTATTTTTATTATTATGTAATTTTTTTTATTTGTAATGTATTTTTTTAAGTTTAATGAAATTTATTTAATGAAGTTTATTTAAGTTAAGTGTATTTGTTATTTTAAAATAAAATAAAATAAGCTATGGCTTAAGCCAACGAGGGAGGCACCTGAATGTGGTGCCATAGCACTTTTGCTGATGTGGCAGCACTTTTTGGTGCTATGGCTTGAGCCATAGCACCACTGTACCCAATGCTCTAAGTGTGGAAACCTTTTTCTTTTTAAAATTTGTTCACACTTATTTATGTAGAAGCTAGATCGATTGAGAAGGTTTTTTATTTTGAGAAGGTTTTCAAAAACGATAGATTTTTAACTTTGATTCAAGTTTTTCAAGTGTATAACTCATTTTAATGTGATTATAATCCAAAATGTGTAAAAAAGTTTTGAATCAATGTTAAAAATCTCTTAATTTTGCAATATAAGTACAATACTGAATCATCTGTACAAATTTAATGAATCATTACCATAACTCGATTTTAACAATGATTTGTGAATCAAATTTGTGATTTATAGATTTGATTCACTATTAAATGATGTATACTTGTGAATCAAATCAGAAAATATATGAATCATTGGCTCAACGAAGATTTCTTAATCTTCTCAAAATAAAAACCTTCTCAATGGAACCAAACACACACACACACACACACACACAAATCATCTTTTGGATCTAGGGTTTGGATCTAAAGGGTTTCGCAAGATTAGCCTCTTACAAAATACAATTTGTCTTAGATCCATTTTCAATCCTTCAATCCTTCATCTATTCATCATAATAATCATTCATTAATCTCCAGAAATCCCTTCAATCAAAAAAAAAAAAAAAAAATTTTGAATCTTTGATTAGTGTTACGAATGAATATAATAGATGGGACCACTATAGTTGAGACGTCTACGTGGTACATCCTTGTGGGGGTGGAGACACCCAGAGGCGGGACAAACAAAAGTGGGACATCAAAGGTGAAACATATTATCGTTCGGTTTTTAGAAGTAATTGTTTTTTAGGAGCTCTCTTCGATCAAATGTGTTTTTGTTTAGATAATTCGTTTTGGTGTGTTAACATGGAAAGGATTACTCAACCAAAGAGACGATGTTGATAGGATTTCAACATTGTCTATGTTACAAATTTTGGATCATGTATCGGCCATGGAGTTTTTTTTAGCGTATGCAAAGCAATTTACTCGGTTCATGTGGTGATTCTTACATTTTCCTGTCAGAAAATCAAAGTACGGAAAAGGTTTTGGATTTGTCATATTCATAATGTATTCAAGAGTGAAGGGACGAAAGAATTGTTAATAAGTCTCTGTACTGTTTGGAATTGGTAGTGTTAGACTCCATGCGAATATTCGCTCGATTCCTAAGACCCACCCAATGTAAGAACATAAGAGAGGGTAATAAGAAGCCAAATGTTACTCCTACTCCTTCTGTTAAACCAAACCTGAGTGGGAGTTTAGGTAATGAAAAATCTATACACGGGGTCGTGTTACAATGGGATACATGACGAGTGGTAGGTAAGATTTCTGAACCATCGATTGTTTGGGAGATGAATGTGTATATGTATAGAATTTTGATATTGATCTTTTTGGCAAGGGTAAAAGTTTTTGCTTCTTCTAGCCAATCTGAAATGCTTTTGGGATGAGGCTTTTCCGATATGATAGCAAATATATGGGAGAACAATGGGTTTTGTTGGGAATTCAAAATCAATGGGAATCAAATGGAAAATTCAAAAAAATGTCATATGTTAGTGTCATGTCATGGTTTTCTCAGGTTATAAAGGCTACAAACGAATTTCGAGGTTTGATGGTAGAGTTTGGTTGGTGTCGAAGTGGAAGGTGTTCCTTTCAAGTTCATGGTCAAATAATACATTTACTAGAATTGCTGAAAGTGGGGAAAATTGATCGATGGGATGATACTGGTTGAGACTTGTTTTCATTCTAAAAGACTTTGTGTTTATTTTGAAGGAGGAAATAAGTATCAGATGAAAGATTTTAAACTACTACCCGAGTAAGATGTATTGGATAGAGCTTAATGAACTCAAGTTGGGTCCGGAATCACAGATGAATACGAAGTGAGATTATAATTTTCCATGGATGAGGAAGGTGAGTGAAAAAAGAACGAATCATGGAGAACATAGTGATGGTGAGGATAGTTACTCGGAGTCCTTTATTGAAGATGGATAGAGCTGGGAAATAATCTTAGGGTGGTATATTTTCGAAAAAAGTAAAGGAAGTTTCGGAAGACCCAATTTAATTTATATTTCTTACTAACTTAAGCGTCAGAACAAATTGGAATGATAAGGGTACAATTCTGAAAGATAGTTGAGCACCACCAGGTTTATCACCTTTGACACTATAAATTGTGAAATGTATCATCAGAGAGTAAGTTTAGACCAGAATGTGATTTCAGTGAGGATGATTGTATGTTGATAAATTGAAAGGTAGTGCTAATGGGTTATATCAGCGGGTCACTTAAGGTTCTTGAATATTCCTGTTAGAATCAGTTGGTTCCTATTGTGGTTTAACATTGTAGATGTGGATAATGTTGGACAGGTATGGGATTTCAAAAGGGAAGGGAGTCATAGCAAATTTGGAGAAAACTCATTGGTAACTCATGGAGGGAAAGAAGGTTTTATAGATGAATTTTCTATCTTTAAATTTTACTAGGTCCTTGCACAATAAGGCCAAGAAAGATTGGGTTAAAGATCTTAGTATCAAATAATAATTGCGAATTTTTAGTTTTACAAGAAACAAAAATGAAAAAACAGATTGAGGACTTATGTGTTGGAAACAGTGTGGGGAATTTGGTTTTTGATTATGTGTATAGTGAGGAGGTTGGAATTTCGGGAGGTATCCTTTTGCGATTATGGGATACTAATTCTTTTTGCAAAAACAGTGTGACGGTGTCTGATTATTTTGTGATTACTAGAGGTAAGTGGAGGTTAACGGGAAAGAATATGATGATTATTGGTGTGTATGCTCCTCAAGAGGGTAAAGAAAAACAAGCTCTTTGGGATTTTCTTCGTTTCGAGGTAGATAAGTGGAACGGGGATGTTATTATCATGGGTGATTTTAATGAGGTTCGTGTCAAATCTGATAGATTCGGAACTCATTTTAATCCACATGGTCTGTAATGTTTTAATTCTTTTTTTTGGAATTCGGGATTGGTGATGTTAACTTAGGTGTGATTGTCGCATTTAACTTGGTGTCATAGATCCGCAACAAAGATGAGCAAGTTAGATAGATTCTTGGTTTCGGAGAGTGTTATTAGTGGAAGCCCGAACATTAAAGCTGTTACATTGGAGAGATTCTTGTCGGATCATCGGCCTATTCTTCTTAAAGAAAATGGTTACGATTATGGCCCTACTCCATTTCGTTTTTTCCATCATTGGCTTGAGATGGATGGTTTTTTAATAACATTTGTCGGAGAATACTTGTAAAAACAAGGCCTATGGTGGAACTTAATTGCTCTTCTAAAGATTTGATGAATAAACTTAGAAATCTTAAAGAATCAGATTGTATTTGGAATATGAGTAATTCGGGGGATCGGAAATATAAAACGTATCAGCGTAGATTAAATAACAGTTAGGAATTTGATCTGGATATTGAATAGTGGGCTGCGGATTGTAGAGTCTGGTCAATTCCCTGCTTTGCTATTCTTCATCAAATCCAAAGTAGATAATTTAGATCGTATGGAAATGCTCAAATGGCTAAAATTAAATGCGGCGTAGAAGGAGCATGAGAATTCCGGTTTTTTTCATTGGTATCATAAACAAAAGCGTTATATCAAAATATTAGGAGGGTTAATGGTTGTGGTGAATTGGAATTGAAAACCCGAATGATTCAAGAAGAAAGAGTTCTTCGACCTTTTTGACCATCGTTTGGTAAGCCGGACAAACCTACTGCTTCTTTTAGTCTTGACTTTCTAATCAGATTTCTCTGAGCAAAGTGATTATATGGAGGGGATGGTTTCTATATGATGAATTAAGAAATCCGGTTTGGGAAGTAGGTTAGCCGACAAAGCCCCGGGTGCGGATAGTGGGATTCTACGTCTTTGGTTTTTTCAGGTCACTTTGGCTTTTTGTGGAATAGGGTATGTTTGTGATGCGGTGAGGTTTTTTTTTAAATTTCTGATTTACCCAAAGGTTGTAATTTATCTTTCATTGCCTTTTATTCAATAATTTCCGGATGCCTATCTTGTAAGGTTATTTTAGGAACGATTTGACCTCTCATTGGTGTTGCATATATAAAATCATTGCTAAGATTTTAAACTAATCGTTTGTTATGTTCTTGGGGGGAATTATTAATGAGGTTCATTCGGCTTTCAGTAAGATAGGCAAATTCTTGATGGGGCACTTTTATTTTAAATGAAGTCATGTCTTGGTGTAAGGAAGAAGAAAAAAAAACTTTCTTTTCAAAGTGGACTTGAAAAAGCATTTGACTTGGTAAGGTGGGATTTTCTTGTGATGTTTTAGGCAAGTTTGGGTTTGCGGATGAGGATAAATGGAGAAAATGGATTCACATGTTGTCTTCATTCTCAAAAAGGGTCTATCATTATCAATGGTAGTCCAAACCGACGTGTTTCAATTTGGTAGAGGTCTTAAACAAGGTGATTGTTATCTCTTTTTTATTCTTATTAATCATTGGAATGTCTCATATTTCTTCAAAGTGTGGTTGATTAGCGGGTATGTTTCTCATGTATCGATGTTGGCTGGTTTGGTTAATCTTTAGCACATGTTCTTATGCGGTTGATGCGGTTGGGTTTTATAGGTGAATGGAGCCGAATGTTAATATAACTTCTCTTATCCTATGTTCTTGATTGTTTTTCATAAGGGTTGCAGGTTTAAAATTTCAATATGTGCAAAAGCAAAATCATGGCATTGATGTTGATAATTGGTAAAGTCTCTCGTGCAGGAGATCCAAATTCGGAATTCTTGTTCTTTTATGCTCCGTTTTTTTTATCTTGGTTCTTATTTGGGAGTGGGGACATGAATTAAAATTAATTTGGACGGACATTATTGATTGAATTAGAGACGTCTATCAAGATGGAAGATGAAAAATGTTATCTGATTGGAGGGCGATCTTGTTAATCAAATCCGGTACTTGGCTCGATGCATATTTTTCACAGGTCATGTTTAATAGTTCCTGCAGGTGTCTTCAAATTCTGAATCTCTTAAGTAAATTTTCAATGGTCATGAGAGGTTGGGTAAAAAGCTTAGTGTTGGGTCATTGGAAGAAGGCTCTTGCTCATAAAGATAACGGTGTTGGTCTAGGGTTTATTTTTTTTTTTAGTCTGTATGCTCTTAATAGAGGATTGTATTTAAATGGGTTTTTGGAGATTTTTAGCCCATGAGCCTTCGCTTTGGTCGTCGTGTTATCAAGGCTATACACTGGAGCATTGGAAAGATTGATGAGATTTGGGTATAGGAGCAAAATTCATGTTGATAAATTTTTAAAGAGGTAGGAGCTTGTGGAAAAGGGTTTAACCTGCTTTTGTTTCATGAGAAGAAATTGGGGAATGGTCTTTCGACTTATTCTGGGATGACGGTGTGTGATGGGTGGGCATTCATGCTTTAAGAATAGATTCTAGAGCGTATGCTCTCGGAAACAGCAAAAACAAATTACAGTTAGTGTCAAAAACTTGCGCAATCCTAGTCTTTACCATTCGTTTCGTAGACATCGTGGAGGAGGGCTGGTATCACTCAAGTTGGAGAGTTAGCGAAAGTGATTAACCCTCTTGTGGTGCATACTCATTTCCTGATTCATTGGTCTTGGACATTGAACAATTGTGGTGCTGGTTATACCGTGACTTCGTCAGATAACTGATAGAATTCGCGATTACTTCCAAAAGGTGATACTAAAGACTAGGTCGGATTCGATATGTTCACAAACAAAGTGAACACCTTCGATTGGGAAAGGTAATGACGAACTCCTTTAATCCTACTAGAATTTAAATTTCCAGACGTGGTATATAGTTATTGAGTCTCTATCTTGTGTGAATTGTGATGTCGGGATTGAAACCAATGATCATTTGTTCTTCGCTTGTAACACGGCAAAGAAGATTTCTAAATTAATAAATCGGTGGTGGGACGTGCCTTTTATGGATATTAACTCTTACGGAGAATGGAGGTCTTGGATCGATAATGTAAAACTGCCGAAGAAGAATAAAAGCATGTTCCAAGGTATTTATTTTGTGATGTGGTGGCTTCTATGGAATTTTCGTAATAAGAAGATGTTCGAGGCCAAGCCCAAATCTAAGGAGACGTTTTTTGATGAGATTATTTGTAGTTCTTATTACTGGTGTCGGTATAGATGCAATACTTTGTTTAGCTGGGAAGATTGGTATAAAAACCCGTCTCTTATTTCTTTGTAATTTCTAGCTCCTTGCTAGTTTTTCTTAATAAAAGTCGCCGTTAAAAAAAAAAGCCTATTTATGTAACCATTTTTTTACACATTTATATGTGTTAATAAATTCAAAACATTTCCACACTATTCAAAAGTGTGTAAAAAAAAGTGTGAAAAAATGAATTTTTTTGTAGTGTATGTCGTCAAATACAGGTTCATCTCCATGCAAATGAACAACAAAGAAGAGAAGAAAAAAAAGAGATGAAGAAGCTGATTGCAACTATCTATCCAACTTGTACGTCCGTAAACCTTCCGTTCAAACTGCAAGAGAGTGTTAGATGGTAGGTTAAGCCGTTAAGGCCCAAGCCGAATCAAAGGCTTATGATAGTTTAAAGTTTATGTTAGCTTATTCTCAAAGCTATGTTTTATTATAAATAAACACGTTTTCTTATTTAATTGATAAGAATTCAATTAATATTAATCTTCATTATCTTACATCGAGAAGCAAACATTTACTTCTAGATGGTGCCCGAGGAAAACTTTAGGTATCACTAGGTCTCGTTAGACGGTTAATTTAAGACGCATGCAACTTGTTCAAAGTAAGTTCAACATAAATATCTAACAGGTCAATGAATCAGTTGTTGGTAAAGCTATATGGGCATATGGCCTTAGAATTTTTCAGTGGAATTAGTGATGTAACCCCTTAAAATCATAGTATAAAACTCACAAAGAATATGGAGGTTTGTGACTTGTTTTTGGGACCCATAATGTCTCACCTTTTACTAGCCTTGTTTCACTTTGAGAAACTATTTCATGTCTCATCCCTCATCACACTGTCTACCACCCCTCTCTACATATTCTGCGCTTTTGCACATTCTTATGAACTTTTTAAAAATACAACATAATTCCTTTTGGGATGGGCATAAGACTTTAAATTATCTATACATGCAAGATTCAACTTTGCATGTGCCAATTGAGACAAAAAAAAATGCCATTACATTATTCTAGATAAGTGGTAGGTTACCTGAAGAAAACGTGCTGGAATAATTGAGTGAAAAAGGGACAATAAGTATTATCATGTTCAATTTGGCTACTCTCCATGGAAAGCCTGTCAAGAAACCACTAACTTTCGACTATGAAAGGATAAGAGAAAGTAGTACATACCAATTCTTGAATCATTCCATCTAGAGTGCAATCTTTTTTGTGTCTAGCTAATTGTTTTACAACACGTAGACACGCATTTTTTTTTCTAGCAGGAGCGTACATTGTCTCTTTTCAGTCATTCATTTCTGTACTCTAATATATATGAATGATTTCGCGGAATTACCTTTAGGGTACGTTTCCAACTTTTCGACTTTTTAGAATAACATTAGCTGATGTTTTGTTTATGTCTCCTTAGTGTCTTTTACAGTCAACTTAGTGATCAAGTGATCAGGAGCATGGTTTTAGCATGTAAAGCCTAGAATTGTGAGCAAATCTTTTAAAAACACCAAGAGTAACATGCATTAATCAATCCCAAGGTTCATATAAAGATAATAAACGAGTAGGTAAAAGTACATACCTTAATAAGATTCTTCTACTACACCAATGAGGTAACAGTTATAAAAAGAAGTGAAAAAAGGTAGAAACAGAATTAGATCAAGTGTAATTAACCCTTTACTATAACAGACTAAAAGGATAGTATTACTTTACAGTAAGAATAACTTAGGTGAAACACAATAATTCACTTCAATTACTCAATTCTGTCTGACATGCATGGCATTATGGCAATATGACATAATGTTTGGCTTAGTACCAATACTATAATTATGCCACTCTTTGGCTTCAATTCGAAGATAACTAAAACATAAGGAATCATTGAGGTCACAAATACTTATTACCGTCTTTAGCACAACTCAAACTACTTGCTAAAAAAGATGTAGAACTCGCAAACATACATGATATAACTTATGCAAAATTTGATGCTTCTTCTATTTGCAAACTTTTAAGCTCAACTGGACTAATTTCTCATTGTCCTCACTCCTCATTGCGTATTACTGTGTCTGACAATTCACGCACACAAGATTCATTTCAGACATTTGACTAACAAGTCAAGCTGCAAATTTTCGTTGTAAGGCATGCTTTCCAAACTTAACTAGAGAGTAATCATCTTGAGGGTTAAAAGAAACCACTTTATAGGGTCAAAGTGGCTACCCTAAGTAAAGTTTATGTGCTTTAAGCATAGCATTAGTTTAAGTGTGTTAGGCTTAAGTGATATAAAGTTCTTTATATGACCTATGTTGGTTATAGTGGTCCATGCACCCATTATGTTAAACCACATTAACTAATAACATGTCACTTGGTTTCTTGTACATGTGTTTTGATAATAGAGTGAATGAGTGATTGATCTTGACCCCTACTAGCTGGACTGCAGTTCAAGCAGGGCCTCAGTGGCCCATGAACTATCATATGTCGGTAGCGATCACTAATTATAAAGATGTGGTACAAGCTTTTATACCATATGCTTCATAGATGTCGGATATCACTCGTAGAGTTGATTAACATTTAACCAGGTGTTCTGCCATAAGAGCGATAGGGACCCTTGGGTTTAAAGAGTGTCAGTGAAACTGTTAAGGCCCCCCAACTGGAGTGCCAACCAAAAACTTTCACTTGGCGAGGCCCATCTGAATGATGTGTAGTACTAGCTTCTTAAAAGTTATTAATGATATGGGACATGTTCATGTGAAATGAATAGTTGATAATTTGATGAAGTTTAGTAACTTGTTACTTGCCTATGTATGTACTGAGTACTGACCACCAAATAACGAGCTTGTAGCCTAATGGTATCAAGATGGCCCGTAACCATGTAGTTGTGTGATCAAGTCCTAATACGAACAACATTTGAATTAAAAGTGTAACTATAGTAGGGTGTGTATGCGTCTGCATTTTTGCCATTCAATATAAAAATTACTGATCACCAGGAACAGTTGATTTTCACCTGAATCCATTCGAACAAACATTAATAATTTAGCAAAAAAGTTATATGTAACGAATAAGTCCTAACTCCAAGGCATGTGATTATAAATGAACTGTAGATGCCTCAAAATTCTTTTGGCTGCATTATGACTCCATATTCTGCATTTATTTATAACTGTCCTTTACTGGGTAAAAAAATGATTTTTTTCATGAGCATGCATTTATTTGAACAGCGATATCAGCACTAATCAGCACCTGCTACCAAAAATACGGAGTAGTACACACATTACATTGAAGTTCAGTGAATTAAATGGGGGATTCCAAACTTCCAATAGCTTATACAGTGATTTTCTTTTGAAAGACAAGTGGCTTATACAATACAGTGATTTAGGATTTATTAAAATGTTAGGTAGTATTGTTCTTATTCCCACTTCGTATATGTGAATAATTACTCACATCTCTAACTTATACTGAAGTGAATAATATCAGACTGCGAAGGCATTGGGCTGATCCAGACAAAAGTGAACTCTATGGTTTCATATGTTTTTTTTAATGCAAAGTTAGCTTTGATTTTGGAACCTAGAGGGGTACTTATGTTATACGATTCTAGTATCCGTTAGCATTACCATGAATCTTGCTAGAAAATAGAAAACATAACTGATAGGAGACAAGAAAAGGCTTGTATGGAAGTATGGAACTATAGACGCAAACCAAGACATCCCTTGACTCCTAGCTTTGTTTCAAATCTTTAACTTTCCCTTCTCTTACTTGGAAAGAGTATACCTATAAATTAGCTAGCATCATATAAGAATTATGAAGTGAACAAAGTACAAACAATGGGGTGACTTGCTAAAAGATTAAAAGAGAGTAGAGGACTGATAAGAATTTGCTTTATCATACTTTTTGGGCTGTGTTACTCTGTATATAACCTCTATTACATCCTGTATGAACTTGTTAACATAAACCAAAGCAATATACAGGCGTTATTCAACAAGAGACATAACAAAAGAACCCCAGTTCACAGATGCTCAATCAAAGTAATCAGGATCTCTTGGCTTCGGTACTGGGGTATGAATAATATCATCAGATACGAATATCTCACCTTTTCTGATGTTTGTTGCCAATGTCAGTGATACTGTGGTCTTTCTTAACCTTGATTTTTTCCCGCTTTGCTCGTGAAGATTCTCGTTGTTATAGTTCTCTTTAGCCTTGAGCATACTAACCAACTTTCGCCTTTTGTAACGTTTCCAAACTGCTTGTATATAACAAGCAGCCCAAGTCCTCCATTGGTGCGAATGAACTCTAAATGTATGCCTCAGTTTCTTGTTGTGCATTCTGCGATACTGTGTGGCAACAAAACTTAAGTCCTCTGAAGAAAGCGCATACGCTTCCACCTCAGAAACAGATGTGACTGTACGTGTGGACAATGGCAGGGTGTGTCTTGAATGTGGGTCCAGAGCCCATGTCAACAGCTCCTCGCCACAGAAGTCCCCAGCACCAATCTGGCATTGGTTCCAAAAACCAGCTCGTCCTCCATCCGTAGTGTGAGAATCTAGTTGGCCGTGCATTATGAATAGCATTTCATTGATATGGTCTCCCTCACGCAGTAAACAAGTTCGAGATGTGCATATCACAGGTCTTAGTCTTTCGCATATTGCATCCACTGTTCGCTCATCCATTTGATCAAAAAGTGGAACCTATTCAAGTTTGCATAATGATTAAAGATATTTATAGCCATATGTAAAAACAAAGACATATCATATAATTAAACTCACACGTCTAACTAGTTCGATACAGATATAATGCTTGATATCTCTTCTGACATCCAGAGGAAGTTCATCCAAAATAGTTTCTTCATCAACTTTTCGCTGCTTAATCCATTTGTAAAGGTCATGTTTACGCACACGCTCCTTCATTGCATGAGGCAGCTGCCTGTAGTTCATCCATTCCTCTGTATCCATTTGTTGTATCCTATATTCTTCTAGCCTCGCAGTTCTTGATTCAATGTATGTCTGTTTCCAAAAGCCCGAGTAAAGAACCCAAGAACGCATGTGGTTTACAGTAAGGTAAAACGTAAAAACTTACCTCCATGGTACCAATAATCATAGCAAGAAGCAATAGTCCTGTGAGTGATATTACAATGCAAAAATTTGTTTCTGCATAAAAGGTACTTGCTTGAACCTCCTCAGCTCTTGAGCTGCATATACCAAGCAGATTATAGAATGTTCAAGTTCTAGATAAGACTACATGACATGATAATTAAGTTGAATATGATTGTTCCGTTAGTCGTTACCCTAGAGCTCTTAGGCCCCACCAAAGACAATAAGTGTATTTTGTGACGAAATCAAGGGATGCAAGGCTAAATTCAACAGCGTCAGAAAACATCCCGTACTCAAAAAATTCTGTGTCGGACCCACACATATTAGATATATTACTCGTTTGATACCACTCTGCTCGGCCAGGATAATCAAGGTAACGACAGTTAAAAAACTTTTCACCGCAGCCTGGTTCTTCAAGATTACATACATCCTTCCAACACATTCCTTGTCTCACAATTGCCAGAAGATAATAACACGCTCCGAAGACCTTAAAAAATGTCAAAAGGTTTTCATTAAAGATGTACTCTCCATGTTTGTTTAATTTGACATTAAGAGATAGTAAACTAATCATAAAAATGAACATACATGAGCTGCCAACATAAACATGAGTATGTTATAAACAGCCCCAGCGAACGTTGATTCAGCCACCACTCCAGTCACATGTGTTAAATGAGATGTAAGCTTAAACACAAGATAAAGCCTCAAGAAGAACTGGAACATGATGAAGTATAGTATGCTCGTTTTGGTGCTCATCATTTCCGAATTATCAAAAAACGGAAGCCATGTCAGTACCTGGAAACATTTTCCATATCAATAATTAAACATGGCCTAAACGTAAATCAATATCATGATTCATGATGATTGAATTTTAATTCTCACCTGTGGAATAGGAAGAGCAGCCAGAAAATCAAGAGAAAAATCTCTCTTGAGATACCTCTGAGAAATCTTATTAGAGTCTAGAACCAGCTCCCCTCGTCCAAGCAAACGAGTTGAGGGTGCTTCATAAGCAGTTCGGAACCGAACATAGATATGAATGACATAGAAAAAGTCAACAATTGATCGAATGACAGTAAGAGTGACTTTTAAGGAAGTATCTTGACTCATGCACATATCATCCACATTTATTTCAAGTAAGTAATAGAAAAGAGGATCTATTGCGATAGAAATAAGTGCTGCAAGTAAGAAATATCTGTTCCATTGCTTCACACGGTCACCACGAGGATTAAATATACTCCCTTCAACATGTTTGTAATCCTCTGAGAATACTCTGGTTAGTCTGTGACTTAGAACTTGCTTGTTCTTCTTTGGTGGTGGAGATTGCTCGATCTCAAATCTGTGAATATTATAAGACATGCTTATATTGAGAAATAAAGACCGTGTGATCAAACATTAAGTAATTTCACAAACCTGGAAATTTGTGTTGAATCGGTATCCATTTCTGAAATGAATGTTTGATTCAGCTGCTGCACGTGATCTGTGACAGTGTTGAAAATTGACAGATGGGTTAGTGTTTCGTGAATAAATGAAAATCCTGACATGATCATAGCTTATATTCATGATTACACAGAACGTACATGTGAATGATGCATAAATTTGCAAAGGGGCCTGTTGAACTCACACCAATCTGCTAGATACGATCGGAATTTCAAGAGACAAATACTGGATTATCATACGTGAAGATATAAAAGGAGAGGGAATGTAGCCGATCATTCTGAAAGATACTAATATCAATACGAGATTCTTACTATTGTCTTTTGCAAGTTGTTTTGGTTTTTAGCAGGTGTTTGGACATTTAGGAAGTAACTTTCTGCTTATGGTGTTCTCAAGTTGCAAATAATATATTTAGATACAGTGAAACCGAGTCTGATTATCAGGTGGTCAAATAACTATTGGTTTAGGAGTACCTGAAGGCTGCAACAAAACCGATTATAATTATTCACTGGTTATTTGTAATTCCCAAAAGAATAAGATTTATGACTATCACAGCTTCAGATACACGTGTATTCAAACACTATCTGATTCTGATTATCGCATACTAACATTCCTTAATTAGGCGCCATTTGCCGATGGTCAAAATTATGTGGGGAAAGTGATGGTAATAGCAGGCAGTAGCAAGGGGTGCTGATGGTTTACACATTTGGTCATATGTGTTATCGTGTTATTATGATGTCTTTAAGACCATGTTTTACCACTTTTATCTGATTTTGATGTTATTTGAAACAGCAGTTAAGTGTTTCTCTATTAGTATTAGTAATCATTTTTCATCTATAGATAACTAAAGTTAATATATAATGTAAAACTACTAAAAATGTGCAAATGAGATGTTAGTAACTGGTTTATCAGATGCTAAAAATCTGAAACAGAGTCAAGCATTGTAAACAAGGTACAAATAAAAGCATATGTGAATAGTATCGATGGAAACAAAGAAACGAAATGGCTTGTTTAATATTCTCTTCTTTGTTTTTTACATCATTAAACAAAGATTTTCTTATGTAATCTGTCATCCTAACAATGAGATAACATTGAAAGTTATTCGATGTTTAAGATTTAAGATCAAATTTCTTTCTGACTTATGTCTACTAGATTATCACAAATAAATCCAATATGCCTACACCAAATCGATTGATTACAAAACTGTGAAATGTCTAAAAGCATACTCTGAAACACACATTGCAAAATCCAAAATTGTTACATCTATCTCTGTCTTGATTGTTTAATACTGAGGCCTCTGTCGAGCTTCAGCAACAGTGACTCTGATACTTCTACCATCAACGTCCTGCACACGGTATTACATCATTCAACAAAACACAACTTTTTTAAGTTAATTTAAGATAAAGGTTAAGATAATACTTACAACGCCATCTAATGATTCAATCGCTTTGTTGACTTCATCCGCAGAACCAAAAGTCACGAAACCAAAACCCTTTGATCTACCACTATCCCTATCGTAAACCACCCTAGCTTCCATAACATTTCCTTGCTCCTGAAACAAGGTTTCGAGGGCAAGATTGTCCACACTCCATGCAAGATTTCCGACATAAAGCTTGTTTGTGTCGTCAGAACGTCTTCCACCTCCACCACCACCACCATAGCCTCCACGGCTTCCTTCACTTCCATAGCTACTCCGGCCTCCATCTCTTTGACCTCTGAAAGAAGATTCTCCTTTGGCTGGTGGTGGCCCTGAGTTCACTCTCAGTTGCCTTCCGTCAAGTTCCTGCAATATGTCTTGTTAATGCACATACAATATAGAATTATGACCAAAAGAAACCTTGGTTTCCATCAAGACACTTACATAGCCATTGAATTGGCGAGTAGCAGCCTCAACTTCTTTGGCAGATGACATAGTCACAAAGCCAAAACCCCTGCTTCTGCCGCTAATCTTGTCATATACAACCTGCATCAATGACAAGTGTATGACTATTAATCAAATGTTTAAAAAGCCTATTAATTTCTGTTAACAGTGACCAGTTGATAAAATAGGTAAATTTTGTTTCAGTTTTCAGAATCCTTAAGCTAAAACACACGTTTGAAAATGAATTGCTTTTACAACTCTTTATGGTGCGAGAGTCTAGTCCCAGACACAATATTATCAAGAAAACCCAAGAATTAAGCTTATCAATAGAAACAAGCTATCAATTGTAATAATATTTGACAACATACTTCTGTATACTAAGGATAGTTTGGTTTAGCTCTTTTTTTTTTGCTTATGGGCTTATTTGAATTGGCTTATAAGCACACGTTCTCCGGCTTATGAGTTATCGCTCCTTTATGTCCATTAGCTCATAAGTGTGGGCTTATGAGCTTTTCCATATTCAAATTACCAACAAGCCACTAAATAAGTTAATCCAAACACCCCTAACTAGTTATCTATAAACATACCAATAGCATTCAGCAAGAAAGTTTTCAAATTAAGAAAACATAACACAATGAAATGAACCATAAATCCAATAAACATAAGTACATAAGTAGCAGAAAAAAGCAAACAACATAAATCTATAAAGAATATGAACAAAACACGAACAGAATTAAGTAAGTTAAGTATTATACCTCAACCATCTCAACATTGCCAGCACGTTGAAACAAACCAGCAAGAGCAGCACTATCAACATTCCAAGGCAAGTTACCAACATAAACTTTAAGGTCAGGTGAAAAGTTAGACCTCTGCTGTTGCTCATCATCACCATCACTTGACAAGTCCTCATCCAACTCCATATCAAAAGAAGAAGCAACACCTAGTTTCTTAACATATCTAGAGGATGAAGTGCTCGTAAAAAGCTTAGGAACACATATAGGGGAGAAAATGCTAACTGAAGCTGGTGAAGAAGATGTTTTAGAGTTTATAAGTGTTGTAGATGAAGTAATGGATAGCAGGTTGAATGAAGCTGTTGAGGAAGCCATTGTAATGGTTATGGGTAAGGTTTAAGGGTTTTAGGAAAATATGGCTTCTTCTTGCTAAGGAGATAAGGTGCTGAAGATATGAAGAAGGAGATAAGGGATATTTTTGTATGGGTAGAAAAGTGGTGCTTTATATATAGGTTGGTTAGTTTGGTTATGGGTACGACCCGTTAAGAATCTTATCTTATCAATCATGCATATTCATTTAAGATTTTCATTTTGTATTTTAGTTTTGTCAAAAATATCTAGAGTTTTTGTCATGTCTCATAATCCTGCTTGTTAAACATGTAAGCTGGATACTTAAGATTGAGCTGTCATTACATGTCAATGGACACAGCAGGCCAATTCACTCAACTAACGAGCAGCATCACGGATAGCCAACAATTCCAACACCTTAACATAATCCTCCCCCCTCCCCAAACACGAACGAACATCCACGCTATCAGCTTTCACATAGCCTTTAATCATAGTCACATAAGTAAACAAATCAAGCTCGATTCCTCCCACATCCTCCATTTTCTTAACCAAAACATACCCATTAACCATCGGATAATAAGTAACCAAATCCGGCTCAATATTTCTCCGCTTCATTTCCGCCACAAGCCTCTCCACATCTCCCATTTTCCTAACACGAGCATACCCGTTAATCATCGAATTATAAGTATCCAAATCCGGCTCAAACTTTAACCCCTTAATCTTCATAAAAACCTTTTCAGCCTCATCCGATTTCTTAACTCCGACATACCCATTATATTATATTATAGTAATACACATTTCAAAAGTTATACTACGTCGTTTTGCCTCCTAGCTACAGTAAAATGAACAGTACCGGCCCATTGGGCTCGGTTACTGTTCATTGGGAAAAAATAAATTTATAATCCCCCTCCGCTTCTTTAGCCAAAAATAAGAAAAATAATTTACGGGACGTACTTTCATTTTTAACTATTTACGGCTTTCTGGACAAAAAAAATAAATAAATAAGCGTGACTGTCATTTAATATAAGAACAAAACAAACTATTAAACATGAGACCGAAAAAATAAACCCGGGAAAAACACTGGGCTCGGTTACTGTTCATCGGCCAATAACAGTATTATATGTCACAACATCAGGCAAAAGATTCCTGCTTTTCATTAATTAGAAACAATCTACTCACAACATCAAACTTTAAAGATCGACAAAAACCCGATATCATTAGCCTATAAGTATCTGTATTAGGAACTACACCTTCTTCTACCATTTTATTAAAATACTTCTGAGCCATTGTATACTTGTTTTCAGTAATATAATAACTTCCAAATTTCCAATAACTCATTGTACAACTTAACCGTTTTCGACACTCCTAATTCATCCATTTGCAAGAAATTGTTGACACAATTCTTAACATCCCATTTTTTAGCAGTTTTTGCACGCACATTTATTAAAAGGGTATATAAATCTTCATTTATAACGAATACCCTTTTTAGACAAACTTAAAATACCATGTTTTGCGTCATCAAACCATTGATCTTTACATAGAGTTTCAATCTTTTTCTCATGTTCATGATGTGGATTCGGGTGTGGGTTGAGTTCATTTGCATATGAAGAGAAATGGTAGAAGGGTTCAGGGAAATTGTTGCAGAAATTGCGTTTCAGGAGTTGTGGTTTTGATAGAGCTACGAAAAAAGAAGCCATTTATCAAAAAACATACTAGCCCTTGCAAACATATTTGCACTAAGAAGGACATCAAACAAATGATTATATGACTTAACCGTTTTCGGAACACCTAATTTATCCATTTTTTTGAAAATCCTGACAGAATTCTGATAAGCATCATATTTTGCAGTAGCATTTGAATACCCATTGATCAAAAGAATAAATAAATCTTCATTTTTATGAAAACCCTTTTGAGCTAAATTATAAATAAGCTGTTTAGCATCATTAAACCTTTGATCTTTACATAAAGCTTCAACCTTTTTGTAATGCTCAGTTTTATGTGGGTGGGGTTGTGATTCATGGGTCAAACGATGTGGATTCGGGTCTGGCTTATGTTCATTTGCAGATGAAGAGAAATGGTACAAGGTTTTAGGGAAATTGTTGCAGAAAATGCGTTTCAGGAGTTGTGGTTTTGAAAGAGCTACGAAAAAAGAAGCCATTTTTTGATGTTATTTTTGCAGGGTTTAGGGTTTTTGAAGCAAGAGTGTTTTTGGTAGGGTGTTCACTGTTCTTCGATTTATCCGGTTCTGTTAGTTCGGTTAATTTTTTTTATATGGTTCGGTTAGTTCGGTTAATTTTTTTTATATAATTGAAAACTAAACAGAACCGAATTCAAATTACATTGAATCGAAGGATCGAAAATTAAACCAAATAAAATTTAAATTTAATTATATATATATTTTTAAATTTAAGTATATAGATTTTTACAAAAAGAAATATTGCAAGCTTAAAAAGTGTTTTTTTATATTAAAATAAAATTTTAATGATTTTTTTATATACATTAATAAATAAAAAATGTATATATTTATATGAATTCGATTTTCGGTTCGGTTTGCGATTTAGATTGTCAAAACCATATCCAAACCGAAAACCAAATATTTTTTCGATTCAGTTTAGTTCGGTTTCAGTTTATTCGGTTTAATAACCGAACAATAGGCACCCCTAGTTTTTGGAATGAGGTTATGGCTTAAGGCTTAAAGCTTATTCAAAATTTGAAAAGCTAACCTATACTCTTAAATTTTAGGGAGCGCGGTACGGCAAGAGTTAATATCTTTGTACAAAGAAAAGAAACCGGAATATAAATAATTATCCTAATAGCTTAGGACATGTTAAATTAACCGTTGTCATTATCATTAACCAAATGGTTTTTTTTTAAAGGCAAATTTTTCACACCTGTACCACATATCTAGAGGTGGCAAAAGTTGCCCTATGGACGTTTTTTGACACTTTTTAAAAAGTTATGGGCGTTTTTTGCCCTACCCTTATTTTGTTATGGGCGGAGAAAGAAATATAAATGGGCTAAATGGGCAGAAATGATAAATAAGAGGGCGAATTTTGCCCAAATTGCCAAATCTTTTTTGTCCCATTTCTTTTTCTTTCTTTCTTCTATGCTTTATTATTCTTTTTTTTTGTCTCGTTTTTTCACGTTTTTGCATGTTTTCGAACGTTTCCTCTACTTTTTTACGTTATCGTCCGTTTTAACGATTTCGTCTGTTTTTAAGTTTTCGTCTGTTTTTTTACGTTTTCTCTTGTTTTTTACGTTTTCGCATATTTTTTTTATGTTTTCACACGTTTTTTATGTTTTCGTTCGTTTTTTACGATTTCGTCTGGTTTTTACGTTTTCGTCGGGTTTTTTACGTTTTCGCATATTTTTTTTATGTTTTCACACGTTTTTTATGTTTTCGTTCGTTTTTTACGATTTCGTCTGGTTTTTACGTTTTCGTCGGGTTTTTAACATTTTCGCACGTTTTTTTTACGTTTTCACCGTTTTTTTACGTTTTCGCCCATTTTTTACGTTTTCGTCTGGTTTCTTACAGTACGTTTTCGTCTATTTTTTACGTTTTAGCTCGTTTTTTACGTTTTCGTACGCTTTTTTTACGATTTCGTCCGTTTTTTATTTCGTCTGGTTTTTTTACATTTTCGTCTGTTTTTTACGTTTTTGCTCGTTTTTTCGTTTTCGCCCGGTTTCTTACGTTTTCGTCTAGTTTTTTTTTACGTTTTCGTCTGTTTTTTTCATTTTCATCCGTTTTTTACATCTTCGTCCGTTTTTTTACGCTTTCGTACGTTTTTTTACGATTTCGTCTGGTTTTTTACGTTTTCGCCTTTTTTTACGGTTTCGTTTTGTTTTCGTCTGTTTCAGCACATTTCTTTTTTTACGGAAATGTAAAAAAACGTACGAAATGTAAAAAACGAACGAAAACGTAAAAAACGGACGAAAACGTAAAAAACGAACGTAAACGAAAAAAACGGCGATAATCGAAAGAAACTGACGAGACGTAAAAATACGGACGAAAAGTAAAAACGGGACGATTACGTTAAAAAATGAACGAAAACGGACGAAAACATAAAAAACCAGACGAAATCGTAAAAAACGGACGAATACGTAAAAAATGGTCGAAAACGTAAAACCCGGCGAAAACGTAAAAAACGGACGAATACGTAATAAACGGTCGAATACGTAAAATTACGGACGAAAAAGTAAAAATACGGAAGAACAACATAAAAAACCAGACGATGATCGTTAAAAACCGGACGCAATCGTAAAAAAACGGACGAAAACTTTAAGACAACGGGACGAAAACGTAAGAAACAAACGAAAACGTAAATTAAAAAAACGGACGAAAAACGGTCGAAAACGTAAAAAAAAATGGCAGAAACGTATATAATAAAAAAAACGGTCGAAAACGTAAAAATAACGGACGAACATAAAGAAACCAGACGGAAATCGTTAAAAAACAGACTATAAAACTATAAAATGGCGAAATTGAATAAAAACAAGGACAAAAACATAAGGAAAACGGATCGAAAAGGTTAAGTAAACGGTAAACCAAAAACGTAAATAAACTGTGCGAAACGTAAAAAAACCTCGGAGGCTGAAAACGTAATAAAAGGCGCGAATACGTATAAAAAAGTGGCTGATAAACGTAGTTATTGTCCGTTTATACGTTACAAATATTCTCCATGTTAGTCACGTGCCTAAATGATAATATCTGTTTGTGGGGACCCCATGAGTAGCAAGCTGACGTTTTTAGCCCACCGTGGCATCCTGGTTTTCATCATTCCGCGCCCGTTGCCGTTCATTGGCCTAGTGCCCGTTTTAGCCTTATATAGCTTTTTTTTTTTATTTTTTTCTTAGTCTTTTTTCTTGCTCGCCCGTTTTCTATCCGAGCCGTTTTATCCCTCGCACGGCCCGCCTCCCGTTTTGCCGCCTCTACTCATATCTCTTTAAGATCTCTCATAAATGCCTTTAGCGAAGCTTGAACTCATAACCTCTAAGTCGATTGGGAACACACATACCATTAGATCAAAAGCCTTGAACCGAAATGATTATTGTTAAGGTAACATTTAAAGGTGTCTTAAGTTAATAAATATATTCCTAAAGGCTAAATTTATCTAAATAAATAATATAATAATCGTTTCTTACTTACCTTGCTAGATCCTTTAAAAGTTCAAATGAACTTTTCTGGTAAATTTCACCCTCTACACTTATAACGGTTTAAACCCGGGTTCATCCGTTAATACCCCAATATATGTTGTTGAAAGAACCTTTTACGATAAGTTGTTTGAAATTTAAAGGTTTCGCTATCACTTTTTCTTTTACTTATTAAAATCAAGTAAGTAATATCATTTCATATTGGTTTTGGTCATAAAATAGTAATGTATTTTTTCAAATGTCTTGTTTTGGTTAAAAAAAGTTGCGTGTAAGTGTAACGAAACTTTACATAACGTGTTTCACTTAATCTCTACACATTTTGATTATGTGTCACGTTATAAATGGTGTAACGTGTCAAACTTTCAAATATGACACGTCATTAAAAAAACACTTATAAAAGTTCATTACATTTACACAATTTTTTTTTAATACACGTACAAAAAGAGACATTTAGAAAAATAAGTTGCCATTTTTTTGACCTGAACCCTTTCATATTTACTGTTTGTAACTCATTGAAATATTTGTCCATTATGCTAAAATTAATCTAGTTAAAAATAAGGAAAAAAAAAAACCGCAACCACATAACTTTTACACTACCTACTCAGTTTAAACTTATACTCCAACTCTTTATCGTGTTAAACCCAAACACCTACTTCTTATTTATTCTATATCTTGTTACTTCAACACCAGTTTTATTTAATCACAGTGCAGTGTGCACGGGGTGATTTACATTATCAAGTTATTTTTTTAAAATAGCATAGTGGTGCGGGGCTATATACATTTTTTTTTTTAAATATAGTGTAGAAGATACATAATTTTTATTTTTTCTTTTTATAAAGTTATGAAAGTTAAAGGTGGTTACTGGGTTTTTTTTATAAAGTTCTATTATAATTTAAAAATTTGTAAAAATTTATAAATTTACACTTAATCGTATTATAATTTTTTATAATTAAACCTACTCAAGTTTTAATTATTACCTCTCTTTTTTTCAGTTTTTGTTTTTATAATTCTCGACACATTTATTTTTATGTGTTTTTTTCTTCATAAGATTTCTCCCATATTATATAATGTAATTTTGAAAGTATTTAAGTTTTTTAAATTAAACAATATAATTTAAAAAAAATAAAAAATTAGAATACATTATACCTAGCAAAAGACTAGATTTATTTTTTTGTAAACTAGGTAAAAAGATTTAGTTTCGTTCTCAATTTTTTAACACCATTGACCATACTTCTTTTGTTCATCAAAAGCAAGTACTACATAAAATCTTTCATATGTTATTAAATCACCAAATATTATCTTCATCACACTTTTTTCACAAGTTTAATTTTGAAGGGAAAATAAAGGAAAAGAAAGGAAACTTAAGCAAATTTGTGTTCTGATGTATTTTTAAGGAAAGAAAGAAGGGAAATTGAAAGGAAATTGTTGGCTAAAACTTTTCCTTAAAAAAATGGGAGGAAATGGAAGGAAAAGAAATATTTGCATGTCAAAGTCATAATTGCTCTTTCTTTTTTAACTTGAACTTCCTCTAACCTAGTTGGGCATAATTGTAATTGGGTAAATCAACTTTTTTCCTTCTTTTCCTTCAACTCATGAACACAAATATTTTTTTTAATTACTTAAATATTTAATTTCCTTTCTTTTCTTTTCTTTTATTTCTTTTCTTTTGGTTTAAAACTCGAGATCGCAGCGTTCAATGTCTTCGTCAATCAGCCTACATAATTCTTCTCCTTACCTTCATTCATAAATCTTGTAATATTCGACGACATCTTAAATCTTCATCAACTATAACGCAACTTAAACAAATCAATCATTAAAATAACTTAACTGAAAATAAATAAACTACAACTAACTATATTAAGCACAATTTACAAAAAACCCACCTCTTCTTTGACCTAAAAGGCACGTGAGGGATTTAACAGCCATTGACTGACGCCTATTAGTCAAAGGGACAAGCCAACATGCAAAAATAGAAAACCTGGGACTATATGCGTATTTTTGATACAACATTAGGGACGAACTGTTTATTTTACTCCCACGTATATTCAAATTCAAATTTTAAGTCCTGTCACAGAAGCTAA
>BQNB010032699.1:35930-52956 GCA_026074375.1 Tanacetum coccineum | reverse complement strand
TACTATCATAAAGCCTTTTAAGTGCTTTCCTGCTTATTTAATTTCGCTTATTTTTGCTCCTCATTTGCTTATTAGGTCTAGGAAGTTTGCTGTGTTCAGCTTATTTGATTTTTAAATGCTTGATGAGTCTTAAAATAAGCCAAAGAGTTTAGCTATAAACCATTTAACCTTAATTAGCCAAACTGTCAACCTTTTTAGCTTATTCCTAGCTTATTTTTAGTTTTTTTTATAAAAAGTTGTTTTTTAAAAGTTGTCTTTTTTCTAGCTTATTTATAAGGTTGTTAAAAAGAAAATAAAAAAAAATTCCAAAAAGGAAGTCACAGGGTTCGAACTTGTGACCTCCCCTTCACACACACACGTTTTAACACCAACACCCACTACCAACATGCCCTTGGGACTTTTTCATTATACCTCCCTTTTAAATTCTATTTAACACCTTTTTGCCGTTTAGGCTTTAAGCTCTTTTGGGCTTATTTCTAGCTTATTCAAATAAGCTGGTGATTCCTTTTTATTTTTCTTAAGTGTTAAACTGTTCAAAGTACTTTTCCTGAATTTTTCATATTTTTCTAAATTAGTTTAGTATTTTTAATATTATTTTTAGATTAAAACTGTTTTTAATTCATAATAAATTA
Source organism: Tanacetum coccineum (assembly GCA_026074375.1). Classification (NCBI taxonomy): domain Eukaryota; kingdom Viridiplantae; phylum Streptophyta; class Magnoliopsida; order Asterales; family Asteraceae; genus Tanacetum; species Tanacetum coccineum. The sequence goes on along the minus strand of BQNB010032699.1, from coordinate 52,324 downwards.
AATAAAAGTCAAAAAAATATAATTCTTTTTTTAAAATTTTTATTAATCATTTAGGACTTTTAAAAACCAAGTTTGCATTTTTAGGGTTAAAATTTGATGTTTTAGGTTTTTAAGTCGCGTTTTCAAATTCCCGTTAACGTTTTTATTTTAAATCTTTAATTGCATTATTTATTGCTCGTCTTTGCTTGTTTTTACATTATATTTGTAGAAATTAGAATCCAAATCAAAAATCTTGAAATATTCAAAATCCCGATCACAAACTTTAACTACGAAATTCAATTCACGCTTCGCAGGAACAAAAACGACCCGGGAAACGACTAGAAAGGTTTGCTTTCGAAATCGATACTTTCGGAATTATATTTTATTTATGAGTTGGTTTATCGCTTTGGTTAAAAGTGATTTGCTAACTTACCTATATTATATATATATATATATATATATACTATTGATTTAATCATCTACCTTTACTTCATTTCCCGTATAATGTTAGGGCACTCAATGGGGAGTCCCGGGATTTTGGGTGCCCTAAGTTGTAACTAAAAAAAGCCCCCTTAGAAAAGAATATGCGAGTAAAATAACCCTTATTGATGCTAAATATAAAGTTACAAGTATCCAAATACACTAATCGATATACTAAAAAAAGTTATAAATATCCAAGAATACTATTACAAATACCATTTTATTATATAAATAATGCAATTCTTTTAGTATTTTTTGAAGCAAAGTTCTTCACCATCTCCTTATTATCTATTAGTAGATAATTAGGCCCAAGCCTGACTTGTGGGTTTGGGTCATTAGGGTTTGCTTATGTTTCCACTCTATTTATTATGGCTCAATAATAAATCATACCTACGGGTTTTATCATTGTCTAACATGGTATCAGAGCGGGTCTGATCTTCAGACCTAGGTGGCTACGTTGAGCCGCCTCCCCTAAACCACCACCCCGTCAACCCCTAATTACTACCTTTACAAAAAAAGTCGAATCCCAAAATCCCTAATTTCGAACCATAATCAAACCAACTCCCAAAGTCGTCACCTCCCAAGTTCATAACACCTAGCTGCGTTGGGTTTTGGAAGGTCAAGCACGAGTGGACTACATGACAAAGATTGAAGGACGGCTAAAACAAAAAAAAGATGGATAGAGTTTTTGGTTAAGGTGGAAACAAGTATGATCTTAAGATTGGAGGCAGATCTACATGTTTGTTTTTTATTTTTTATCTTTATTTTAGTTGTTTTTTTTGTTTTTTTGTGTTGGTGATTTGTGTTAGGTCACAGATCCACATGATCATTTGTTTATTTTTATTTGTATTGGTGATTTGTGCTAGGTCACAAATCCACACGATTGTTATTTGTGTTGGTGATTTGTGCTAGGTCACAAATCCACATGATTGTTAGGATACTTTGGGTTATCCCGTATAAAAAAATCTTTGTTTTATCTATGTTTATCAGTTCGCTTGAAGATTTGTCTTCGCATGTTGGCGGATTTCTTCAACAATTACTGATGTCCATGTGTGTGACGCTTCTGTTGCTTGCTACGATACGAAGACGGTGCTTCAAATTAGGTTTTACTTAGCTTTAATATTATGTGTTTTCTCTCCGGTCCGAGCTTTCGCGATTTCGCCGCTCGGACTGCGGGAGAGTATTAGATGGATTAGGCCAAGTCCAGTTTGTGGGTTGGGTCCATTAGGGTTTCTAGAATGTTTTGAGTTACATTATAAATACCGTATCAATAATACATATCTCCTACGGGTTTTATCATTATCTAACATGGTATCAGAGACCAGACCAAACCCTAAAAAAAGAAAAAAAAGGGATATCACTTCTAAAGCCAACACAAGAAAAAGAGAAGTTGGAGTTCATTCATCGAGAAACATCAATTGGCAGCCAAAGGGATTTCCACTAAACAAAATTGATCAAGCCTAGCAAAAAAAAAAGAAAAAAGGATTGAAGGACGGCTAAAAAAAAACTTTTTGGTTAAGGTGGAAACAAGTATGCTTTAAAGATTGGAGGCAGATCTACATGTTTTTTTTTATCTTTATTTTAGTGGTTTGTTAAAAAAAAGAATTATGTTTTGTTAATTGTTAGTGATTTGTGTTATTTGTGCTAATGTCATAAATCTATACAATTGCGCGTGATTTGTGCTAAGGTCACAAATCCACACAATTTGTGTTGGTGATTTGTGCAGAAGTCACAAATCCACACAATCGTGATTTGTGTTGGTGATTTGTGCTAAGATCACAAATTCACACAATCGTATTCGTATTGTTTTATTGTTTGTTTGTTTTGATGTTTTATTTTGTGATCTGCTTCAGTCCGAGCTTTCGCGATTTCGCCGCTCGGACTGCGGGGGGTATTAGTAGATAATTAGGCCCAAGCCCGACTTGTGAGTTTGGGTCATTATGGTTTGCTTATGTTTTCACTCTATATATTGTGGCTCAATAATAAATCATTACCTACGGGTTTTATCACTGTCTAACATTATTAACATTATCTAACAAATCATTCTCGATAGCTATCGCCAATCAATTAAGTCTCTCCATTTTGAAGAACATAAGTAGGACTTAAGCAACTTCACTCTAGTACGCTAAATTGCTAATAAATAATATACCTTTGCGAACTAAAAATCTAAAGCTATACAGTAAACTGACAACCACTTAACTATATAATAAGCCTATATGATCACTAAGCATTACGTACGTACGTGTAAAATTAACAAAACATGCAAAAAAACAAAACGAACAAAAGCTTGTGGCACTAGAGCAAATCAGATAACCAAAAATCAATTTTGAACTTACGATCAATAACAAAACTCAAAACTATCGTATGTTTTTTTTTCTTTTCTTGTAAGAGGTCGAATGCATATATAGAGACTAAATAGTAATTAGTAAGTCGTGTAAAATTCTTCTACTGGGCTTTAAACTAGGCATGTCAAATGTATATATGAATTGGGCTTCTATTAAAACCGGTGCCCCTCCAAATAATGATCATCGGTTCGGTTTCCGTTATTGGTTTGTTTGGTTTATTTATTTCAGTTTTTACTAGGTATAATGCCCGTGCACGTACGGACTTTTTTCTATTTTTTTTACAATGTTAAAAAAAAAATTAAATAGTAATTTTTTAAATAAGGACCTATTATGTATATAGTTTAAAGATTTGAGTTCGACTAAGTGTAGTTTTAGAGGTCATCCAAAAATGATTCGGATAAGTGTTTGTGGTTGCTTCCAACATGAAACTTTATATGATGGAAAAGTTCCCTTTACCAGCACGTTTTATTTTTTTGTTTTTATTGTTTTTCTCTTGATCTTTTTATTCGAAATAGATTATTATAATCCTAATCAGTACCTTTCTGTTTATAAAATATAAGTTGTGTTCTTAAGTATATGTCGTGAAAGAAGTACGAATGTATAAACTTTAAATTCAAATTATTTTTGTCATGTTTATTACATATGTTGTAATCATCTTCATCCTTTATCGTCTTCGTCATCAATTACATATACATTGTTTCTTTCTTTTCCGTTGTAGTTAATGTTCGATGTTTCGCTTATGATCCTTTGAGGGGAACTGTCGTCGTCAGAAATCTGTTGAAAATGGAAACGTCATTTTTTTTGGTCGTTTGTTTTGTCCAAATGATATTGTTTAAAGTCTGAGATCAATGTACCTCTATCGGCGTGTTTTTAATCTCAAGCGTCTTTATTCCTTTTTCTTTATGTGAGCCGTCTTCGCCATATTTATTGTTTTTGCAGCGTTTGTTTTGCTTTGTCTTGTTTACCTGTTTTGAGTAGCAGTATTTTTGCTCCCGGTTATACTCTTATATAATTAATAAATGTAATAATAAATTATGACCATAAGATTATAGTTGTATTTTCGATTACCTTTTCGTCTTCAGAATCTTCACCAATTATGATTATGTTTTGGTTATATCCATTCATTTTCAGCAAGTCTCTTTTGTTCTGCATCTGAAGAGATAGTTGTATTTAATAATAATTTATATTATCCGAATGTTCTTTTATAGAATGATTGTTTGTTTCGGTTATTTTGTCCAACGTACGTTGTGTTTCTCGGTTGATACATTTTCATGCCTTTTATCTTCGAGCGATGTTTTTAGTTTGACGTGAGGTTTTTCGCATGTGCCGTTTGATATGCTGCTTTTGTAACCTGCGTTTAAAGAGAAAAAAATTATCATAGTGTGAAATGCTTTTAGTTAATGTATAATGTTCTTACCTTTCTTTAAATAAAGATATATGTTCGTGGTTGTTATTTATATAAATCTTCGATGCTTTGTTGATGCTTGATAATTGTTGACTGCCTGCATGTATCAAATTATCCACGTAATTATATTTATCTATCTCAATTTATTTTGTCTTTAAATGTATTTGAATTTGCAAAAAATTACCTTCCCATATGTTAATTTGGCGAGCTGAATAATAATGACGATAGGTTCGGTTGTTGTGATGTTTTTGTTGATGTAATCTTGTAAGTTATCTGCATCATCACGCCATAAAACACATCTTATCTTCTGTCAAGTGTTATAAATAAACAACAAAGTTAGTAAAGCAAATTATTATACGTCATAATTATACATTACGAACCTTGTATTTTGTAGGTCGCATTCAATTAGACTTGTTGGTCTTTCGTCCACGGTAACTCGTTTGAGTTTTTGGTTTGACACTATTTGTCTAACAACATCTGCAAAGTTAATTGAATGTTACTTTGTGTCATTTTAAAAGTATTGAATTCTTGAGTTGTTATAAATTACCAAAAGCTTTAGCTTTGTTGATTCGGTTGTTGATAATTGATTCAAACGAAACAAACCTAAAACCATCATTTAAGCTTGTGAAGTAGATTTCTGCATCGTGTTCTGTTAGCTTCAATGATGCCGTGTTCGTGACGCAATTAAAGTTGCTAATAATAAGTTGCGCTCCTTCTTTTAGTGGTTGCTCTAATGAAGTCTTGAATATAGTATAGTAATTTGCGCATGCATGCATTTTTGTACCTTGTTATTTTTTATAATAAGTATTGTGGTGTATTAGTATAGTAAATTATGCTATCTGTATTATCTTACTAACGAATGTGAAGGCTTGAAATCATACCTCTTCATCCATTAATATCATATTAATATTGTAGCAAGGCACCGGCGCTCCCCAGATCGCTTCATTAATTTCGTTGGCTTTAGATGGTGCGTCCATGTAGTAGGTTTTCCATATGCGCAGTGCTTTGACCTTTATTGTGTAAGAGTTCTTTTGTTTTGGTTGAAGCTCTTTAAGATAATTAATTTTGGTTTCTTGGTATTCTTTTGCTTGAGTTGTTTTGCGAGGGATTTTTTGTTCTTTGTTGTTTTTGTTGATTGGGTATTCATTGTTGTTGAGTTTTTTAAAGTTTGTTTCGTAGGTTTATATAGTTGTAGAAATTTGTTGTTAAATGTATATTACTGTGAAACACATGTATATACTATTCTTGCTACAATACAATTATGTATTATTATTTTTTTTTAATAGGGTTATAATATATATATATATATTATAATATATTTATATATATATATTATCTATATATTATATATATCGTTCATTTATAGAGGGAAGGTTATAAATAATAAAGCATAATAGATCGTTGAGAAGAATAAAAAGAAAAACTTTTTTTCTTTAAAAAAGTTCTTTGAGAAATTCTAAAAAAATTACAATAATAAATAGGTATGTTGTTGTTGCTATTTATATAAACTTTTGTAAAAGATGTTTTCTATTATTAGTTTTTTATACGTTTTTTTAATGCGCAAAAAAAACGTTAAAGTTGAGCCAAAAAATTTTTGATGCACAAAGTTTCGACTTGTTTTTGTTTGATGCGCAAATAAAATTTTGATGCAATAAGTCAAAAAGAAGTTGGTTAAATAAACGATTTTTGTTGCACAAAAAAATCCGTATTTAATGCTCAAACGTTTTTTTTCATAATTTTTTTTTCGGGTTTTTAAAACTATCCACTTTTAGAAAAACTTCTTTTACAACTTTTTCTAAGCACCAAACAATACTACGATTCTGTGGAATTTTTTTCCGAAATTTTTGAGAATTTATTTTAAAAAAAAAAATTTATCCTTCTCACGAATATTTGTCTTTTTATTTGATCTTTATCTTATATATATATATATATATATATATATATATATATATATATATATATATATATATATATATATATATATATTATATATATATTATATATTCCTTTTTCCACATGTTGTTTAAATTATTTATTGGATAAGGTAACCGAGTTGTTTTCTTACCTTAAGTTAAGGAAAAATATACTCGGTGTGAGATTATATTCACTCTCTTCGGCTTCTTGATTTATTCAAAGGACGATTGTTTAGGTTTTTGTGATAGTATTGTAAATCTATTTTTCTTCTTCAAGTATGAGGTATGTTAGGTTTTTATCTAATTAATGTGTTTGTATTAGACTTGGTTTGTTGGTTTTTTTACACAGCAATAGTCAATTAGATTATTATACTTTTTAATTATGTATTGTCAAAAAACCAAATGATAAATGTAAATATAATAGAAACATATAAGTAGAAAAATAGTGTTACACTAATAATGGACAAAGATAAATAAAAGTAAAATAAACTTATAAATTGTAAAGTCTTAATGAAACAAGCATAAAATGTCCAAAAATGTAAGTTAGTGTAATGATATATCGAAGTCTCAAAGAAGGGAAGTAGAAATGGCGAAAATTGGATAAATTGATTAATAACACAAATAAACGTGTCTATGACATGACTGACAATTAAATTGGATGTTATGATTTGCAAATTAATGCGTCATAGACTATTATTTAAGATTGGCTCATTTGCAAGATTAATGAGTCATTGATTGACAATTAATTGGCTTAGATTATCAACTCGGCTAATTTATAGCACCCACCTTGGCTTGATAACGAAGCTAGGGTTTAACTATAAAAGTGAGGCCTCTCATTTAGTTTTTGATATACAGAAACACAATACTCTAATACCAAAAATTGAGCCGCCAGTTCGCAGCTTTCACCAACAGCTCCGTCGCTCAGAATCACTCGACCTTTCCGTGATCTTTTAGGCAAGTCGTCAAGTCCGGCTGTACAACAGCTTTGGACGTTGTACCCTGGGAGTTAGACGGCTTCTTTCTTTGAAAATATATTTCCTTGTTTATCAAAGGAAACTGGGAGCTCATCTAGATTAGATGAAAAAGTTGTTCAAGATAAGAGACAAAGAGATGATAATGATCTCTAAAATGATAGACAATATCAAACCGATGAAGAAGAAGTAGAACCAAGAAGAAGCAAAAGGGCAAGAAACGAGAAATCGTTTGGACCCGATTTTGTTTCTTTTATGGTAGAAAATGAACCCACATCTTACCGAGAAGCGGTAACTTCCTCGGAAGGGCAACAATGGAGAGAAGCCATCAAAAGTGAAATAGAATCTATTTTACAAAACCATACGTGGGAGCTCGTGGATTTACCTCCTGGTTGTAAACCACTAGGCTATAAATGGATCTTCAAGAAGAAGATGAAAGCTGATGGTACCGTTGACAAATATAAAGCAAGAGTGGTAATCCAAGGGTTTAGACAACGTGAAGGTCTAGACTACTTTGATACTTATTCGCCGGTTACGCGAATAACCTCGATTAGAATGATAATTGCTATTGCCGCATTAAGAAATTTGGAAATTCACCAAATGGATGTGAAAACGGCTTTTCTAAATGGAGATTTAGAAGAAGAAATATATATGAACCAACCTGAGGGTTTCATAGCTCCTGGACAAGAGGGCAAGGTTTGTAGACTTGTTAAGTCGTTGTATGGCTTAAAGCAAGCTCCCAAACAGTGGCATCAAAAGTTTGACCACACCATGTTAGAGAGTGGATTCAAAATTAATGAATGCGACAAGTGTGTTTACGTGAAGGACACAAGTGCTGGATATGTAATTTTGTGTTTGTATGTCGATGATATGCTTATCGTTGGCAGTAACGACAAGATAATTAGATCCACTAAAGACATGTTGAAATCAAAGTTTGACATGAAGGATATGGGTTTGGCTGATGTGATCCTTGGAATAAAGATCATACGAACTCAGAATGGACTTGTGTTAAGTCAAGCACATTACGTGGACAAAATTCTTAATACTCATAATGCGGGGGATTCCGGCCAAGCTAGAACTCCAATTGACACCAGTATGCATCTATCTAAAAATAGAGGCTTAGGTGTTGCCCAATTAGAGTATTCAAGGATTATTGGCATGTTAATGTACTTGATGACAGGTACCCGACCTGACTTAGCATATGCAGTTAGTAGGCTAAGTAGGTATACGAGTAATCCAAGTTATGCACATTGGAAAGCTATAACGAGGGTACTTCATTATTTGAGATACAGTCGTGATTATGGACTGCATTATGACAGACATCCTGCTGTTATCGAGGGATACAGTGATGCAAATTGGATATCTGACATAAAGGATTCTAGATCGACTAGTGGATATGTGTTTACACTAGGAGGGGCCGCTATATCTTGGAAGTCTTCCAAGCAAACTGTTATAGCTAAGTCCACGATGGAATCAGAATTTATCGCGCTAGATAAATGCGGAGAAGAGGCGGAATGGCTACGTCAATTCGTAGAGGACATACCAAGGTGGCCTAAACCGGTAACGGCCATTAGTATACATTGTGACAGTAAATCGGCCATGGAAAGTATATGTTTCTAATGATTCAAGATGAAATCACCTATGTGAGAGAGAAGTGGGGTCGCTTCGAAGGGAATTGTGGGGGCGCAATTCCTAAGAGCTCTTGCAGAACCAGGCTAGTGCTCATGACCATGACGGGCACGACTATGAGGACTTGACAAGGTCAGGAAGAGTTCTGTGTGAGTATGTATTGTCGTCTACGTAAACGGGTGTTGAGTTCAAGGACATCGCGTCTACTCAGACCTAGGAGACTAAGTGCATCTCATAAGGGAAGGTTCAAAGGGTCACACCTACCTATCCTATGCAGGATTCAACCGCGGAAATTTTGCGGAAATTTTCGGGTGGTTTCGACCGATCTCCATTCATGTGGGGGATTGTTGGAAAAATGGTATAGCAAATATGAGTTTTTGCTAAATTTGGACAACATTTAATATATGTAGATATTATATATTGTAGTAGATGTTTAGGGCTTTGCGTTCTCCTCGAAGAGAGCTTCGCAACGAGCTAAACTATGTCCAAAGTGGAGTTAAGATGAATGAGATATCGTGTCTCAAAGTGAGGCACGTGGAACACAAAATCTGGGAAACAAGAACTATCCCACATCGCCCAAAGTGTGAAGTGGGAATGGGTTTATAAGGAACCTTTTGTAGTGACCTCTAAATTCCTTTGTGGGGTTTATGCTCCCACGCCTACGCGCGCGCGCGCGCGGGGGGGGGGGGGGGGGGGGGGGGGGGGGGGGGGGGGGGGGGGGGGGGGGGGGGGGGGGGGGGGGGGGGGGGGGGGGGGGGGGGGGGGTGGGGGGGGGGGGGGGGTGGGGGGGGGGGGGGGGGGGGGGGGGGGGGGGGGGGGGGGGGGGGGTGGGGGGGGGGGGGGGGGGGGGGGGTGCAAAAAATAGGTTTCTGGGCCAAGATGGGTTCGGTTCCACTGAACTCATGCGAGCCTGCGCGACCTGCGGACACGAATGCAGCTCCGAAAGCCCGTCTACACGCTTATCTTTTTGCTACCAGTTTGTTGTAAGGTTCCAGAATATTCTTGAAATTTAAATGTTGAATACATCAACAATTTAAAACGTGTATATAGTTAGACCCGACTATATTATTCGACTTACACTGATAAAAGTATGCAGGTTTCCCAACATAAACTGTGTTGTCCCCTGTCACACAGCCTAATTTTTTATATTAAAAAAATATATATATAATAACCTTATGAACATTAACTCATCTTTATAAATAACAAGGTGTAAAGCCCGCGCTTCGCTGCGGATGTTTGTCAACCAAAGTATAAGATAGCATTTTAGGCATTTGATTAGAAAAAACTTAACCGTAAAAGGAAGGGGTAAACTTTTCAAAAGTATTGCTTAAGTTACAATACCAATAATGATGGAAACAAAAAGGAAAAGAGAACTAAGCACATTGGTTAGGGGATGGAACTTTTCAAAAGTATATGCAGTAGCCTACATATATCAAACATTACATTTTTTGCAATCAAGATTGCCCAAAACACCCCTTAAAATACCTGAAACACCCAAAAAAAACAATTGGAGTTTCGTAGCCCCAAACCATTTCTAAAATTAGTTGTCTTAAGCTGTTCCAAACCAATGTTTTCCTTCTGGATGTTCACTATTGCCAAAGAGATCCATTCAAAAAGATTGTTGACAAACACGGTCTTTCTAGTGAGGCGCGCGCATTGCCATAATCCGGTAGGAAACGTAATAAGTTAAGTGACAGATAGACCTGAAGAAATAAATTAAGCAATTAAAAATACTGCAATCTGCAGCATCCTCAAACACCATTTTACTGATGCAATTTTTTACAGCAGCCCCGAACACCATTTATACCACCCAAAACCCCTTAAAAACAAAGGGACACTCCTTTTACTGCTGCTGTTTGCAGCAGGCCAAAAATATCACCCGAACTCCCACTAAAAGCCATCCAAACACTCGTTAAAAAAGACCCAATTCCCCCTTTACAGTTACTGTTTCGCAGCAGCCCCGAACACCCATTAAAACACCCCAAACCCCATAATATCACACCCAAAGACCCCATAAAACTAGAATTAGTAGCAACCCCAAAAAAAACCCTTCAATACTCACTTTGTAAAAAAAGAAACTATAAATAACATAACGTCTATAATCGCATGCCTAAGGCGTGTTTTTGGGTTCATTCGGGTTCAGTTTCTTTGTGCACATGGCTACAGCTCTAGTCTGAACATATACATATAGAGCAAAATAATGCAATAAATATAGAGATTATGAATGTCAAAGTGTAACTTACATCCGTCTACGAACTCAGATATAAACTTCACATGTTAGTATGCAGAACAAATCACATTAAACATTTGTGATGCCTCAATGGACCAAAAGTAAGACCCTATGAAACCTCTTAGCTTTGCTTTTCCTTCATTGGTAATTAGCTTGACCCCATGACAGTTCTTTTCCTTTGTTTTCTGCACGTCACTCCTTGACTAACATCACATTATTAAATTTAAGGCCTGCAATTTGAAATTCAACCCGTCTATCATCCTGAATAATCTTTGGCATAAAAAAATAAAAATTAAAAGCCTTAAATAACCAAGTTTTGACTATTTAATTAAGGGTGTTTGGCCATGCATTTAGAAACTCAACATCTGATCTATATGCATAATCTGTTGATCTAAAACGGATGCACAATTCATTCGGCTAATCAGTGGATTTTAAAATTCACATTGACTTTTGTTTCCAGAAGAGAAGGATCCTTGTACCCATGGATATGCTTAATGACAGTGAAACAAATGCAACACATTAGGTCTGATATAAAAGGGTTAACCGCACCTCTTAGCATTGCCTCGATACCATTGCAATCCGCAATACAAAAGTCCCTGCCCAATTCACTAATTTACGACCTACAAAAAAAACCAAATCTGCAACATATTAAACTTTAAAAATAACAAATATGAAATAAACAAATCCTTAATACTACAGGGGTGTTTGTTTTAGCTTTTCTACGGACATTATAAGCTGAAATAACCAAAATAAGGTATTGAAGTGTGTAGATAAGCTCGTAAGCTCAGTTTAAGCTTAAGTAAGTCTATAAGCTTTCCCCCCTCAGTTTAGAAGGCTTTTTTGTGAACTTGCCTGTTGTGATATACTCAAATGCCATGTAACCTAGCGCAACACCAACTTTGAGCGATGAGTAAACAATGTCATGTGGTAGTAGCATCAATAGGGCCTACATCTATGATCAGCGGGACTTATTGCTGGTCGATGAGGATCTATTCCATTGATATGTTCCGATGAATCATCCCTGGTTTTTCTTCTTCACTTCTATGTAGGTATGCAAGCCCTAAACATTTTCATAAACAAAATGGCGATACAGTTTAGTAAAATTTATAACTTGTTATGACAATATTGAAACACAACAGTAGCTTAAAATGCGACTAACCGTTCCTAAGTGATGCAAGTCTTCATGTGATGCCGACTTGATAGCAACTTTGAAGTCCCTTTGAGCGATGAGTAAACAATGTCATGTGGTAGTAGCATCAGTAAGGCCTACATCTGTGATCAACGGGACTTATTGCTGGTTGATGACGATCTTTTCCATTGATATGTTCCGATGAATCATCCCTGGTTTTTCTTCTTCACTTCTATGTAGGTATGCAAGCCCTAAACATTTTCATAAACAAAATGGCGATACAGTTTAGTAAATTTTATAACTTGTTATGACAATATTGAAACATAACAGTAGCTTAAAACGCGACTAACCGTTCCTAAGTGATGCAAGTCTTCGTGTGATGCCGACTTGATAGCAACTTTGAAGTCCCTCTCTCTCTCCTAAAACAATAAGGAAAAATATGATTGTTATCGAACACCACCCCATACATACGAGTTAAGCAAAAGCAACAAAACCAATAAGGATGCAAACCTTGCACTTCTTGTTCAGGTGTGATGGTAACCTACCCAAATCATAAAGGAATATCGGTCTCAAGTCAAACAACGACCTCTCATGCGTACTATATACAATCTACTTCCTCCTACCACCCATACTCTATATATAACCTACGCAATTTATATACAACCACAACATATGCAACCGTGGGTTTGTAAAAACTGTGGTTTTGTAACGGAAACTGATATCGGTTGGTTTTTAGAAGTGTGTAGCAATTGCAAATTCCTGGAAAGGAGTTGGTTTCCTTATCTAGCTACTTCCTCCTACCGCCCATTCTATTGCAGCTAATTATCTAATTCTAACTTCTAAGCGTGATTCTAAGAGGACGTTTGGGATCGCTTATTGTTTCAGAGTGTTTGTACTAACTTATTTGGTGTCCCTATGAGCTTATTGTAAAAATAAAAAACTAATTTTTAGTGGCTTATGGTCTCATCAAATGCTCCTGAAAGGTAAAAATAAGAAAAAATTGAAAAAAAACAAATCCCTAACACACCCTGATAAATTCCGTATTAAGTAGTTACAATTACATTTAGTTGCAAACATATTAAAAAGTAAGGACCCATTAAAAAACGCTCCCTTAAAAAATGCTTATTGGTTTTGTTAGCTTAAAACAACGGCGTCCTTTTGATCGCCTATTGAAGGTTTATATAATATAACGAAACGGTGTAAAAACAACTGTTCTAAATAGTCATACATTTAAAATGCCATCACTGACTCCCCACAACAACAAAACCACCAAAAAAACTATACTAACTGTTTCTTTTCGAGACACAATGTTAAGTGGATATAAACCCGTTTCCACATTGTGATTTGCCCCGACCCATTGTGTCTTTCCATTTAAGCCATTTAAACCAAAATAACTTATTTTACCAATTTAGCCCGTTTGTACTAAATCAGTCTCGTAAAAGAAACGCATTCGGAGAGCACATATTTATTCATCCTTATAATAACATAACATATGATTCATTACAGTGGAAAGAACATATCAGACCTTAGAAGTAATTGACATCCCTTTTTCCCTTTTGAACTTTTAGTCTAACGAATTGTCATCACGAAAAGGAGCTCTACAACTTTCAACATTTTTGCATCGCAACTAATCCGCCACTTCCCAAATTTTTATCCACAGTACAAAAGCCTCTGCCCAATTCAGTAATTTACGACCCACAAAAAAAACCCAAAGTTTACAAAAACTAAAAATATTGTATGTTCGAGCAATTCTCATAAGCAAGGATACCATGTCAATTTATTAGATACTACGAACATCGAAAATCAGTTGTAATGACCACTCCAAACATCTTAATTAGATGTTTAAAGCATTCAACTTGCTATTTACCTGAACACGACCTTTACGTGTGGCTATATGCAAAGCTGTGTTACCCCACCTCAAAAAAAAACAAAAAAGTTTAATGTATAAAATAGAGAACGGCTTATCATATCGGGAAACATCGAAGCCAGTGACATCATTTACACCATGAAATTTAATCGCTGCTACAGCATATATATATCAGTTGCCTCCTCTTGAGTGCCTATAGATTCAAAATAAATTATAAACCATTTAAAAAATAGAATATTACTCAAACGGTTGTTCTCTTATAGTAATTATTAACTAAATGCTTTTGATTTGAAGAACTTGCAGCTGGTTATATTAGTTATAAGTGTCGTGAATGAAAGATTTAATATTTAATTTCATATCAAGTATAAAAGTATGTGCTTTGCAAAAAAGAAAACAGAGTGAAGTTTAGAAATTTATACCACAGAGAATGAAAGCACCACTCGATGTACTCAGTTCACGAAGTCATGATTCGAGCCCAGAACAACGATACATGAATTTGAAGGCATAGGGATATACCATGGATCAAAAGCTTCTATACCATTTGTTTCTACAATTTTAAAAAACATAAAAATCTCATAGCATTATCTTCAAACTTTGGTAAGACTTCAGATAAAATCAGTCACATTCCAGAACGGCTATCACTGGTTCAGAAAGTGACTAAAAAATTGAGATTTATGTAGTTGCTTCTAAAACGCCATAATATTTTTCCATGTATTTGTAGTTGAGTATAGCAGGTTGTGTTGCCAAATTATGGGCACATTACTGCAATGGAATGTTTAATCTAAACATGATGAAGATGTCACTATCTCATATTGGACCACTACTGATTATTGTTGTACTGCATTTACCCAATGTGAGTACCACATGTTTCTGTATTGAATCTATATTTTTTTGTATATTATAGTATAATTAACCATTCAAGCAAGAAAATAAACATGTATCACTTGAAAAAACCCAGCTTTAGGCCTATAAGCTAATATTGAATCAGGAATCATACCCAAGTAGTTTCTGTAAATTTAAAACAAACCTCACGACCAACAGCCAATCGCGTAGACTGTTCCTCAAGCCTCCTCATAATTTCTCACAAACCATTTGCTATGAATAAGAACACAACCTTACTAATGACAAAAATTTCAATTCAACAAAATTATATTAAAAGGGATAAAAAAAAGACATACCATTCCGAACACCACGAAATTTTTGAGCACCTCATGCTGCAAAAAAAAAAAAAAAAAACATAATTAAACATAAAACCATCAAATTTCAACTTGATTGAACCCCAATTACCCAATTTAATTTGGTCAAGAAAAACCCCAATTCATTAATACACATAAATTAGGTCTAGAAGACCTACCTTGATTTTTCTTGTGGAACTTGTTGCATCCAATTTGTTTCTCCATCTTCATCAATAAGTTCATACCTGTGATCTTGACTAAATTCTTGGGAATGGTCAGACTGATCCTCATCTTGTTGAACCGGTAATTTCTTTGTTTATGATTATGCAGTGGATTTTTCATTAGGGTGAGATAAAAAAATAGTTTTCTAGGTTTAGTTTGTGTGTGTTTGATGAAAGCTTGGAACAAAAACATGTTAATGGGGACGAGAGGTTTTATGACTCATGGAGGTGGGAAACGTGTTCGAGGAACAAATTTGAGGACACGTGGTATTATTTGGTATCTGTGTGGAGAACAGAGAGATTAGAGAGAGGAGAATCAATGATTAAAAAATTACTTAAGTTACTGTTCATAAATATTATTATTATATTAATTTATTTAATATAAAAAATTAGTTACTGAGTGAGAGACAAGGGTTTTAGAATATATTATAATAAATTACTTAAGTTACTGTTCATAAATATTATTATATTAATTTATTTAATATAAAAAATTAGTTACTGAGTGAGAGACAAGGGTTTTAGAATATATTATAAATATAAATTGTGGTGTGTGTTGTGATACCGTCTTGCTAAAACAAAATTAACATCCATGACTCATCTCATTACCTTCATTTTCACACAACAAATCCACCGCCTGCTAAACCCACAGACCAAATTTAATCGTCGTCCATAAGCCTCTTCAAAAAGAGCACTAAACCAAAAGAGCTAAACTTGATTATGCTAAACCCAATTCATTCATGTCAATTCTTATAGATGGAGAAGAAAATTGCATGCTATAGGTTTTACCCTCACCCACGGTTGAGAACACCCACTGATCCGACGACCTCCTCCGACGAAGGTGCGTTTTTTTTTTTCTATTTGTTTTACATTTTTAGTCAATGTTTAATTTTTTGGCTTTGAACCTTATTATATTGAAGGTACATGTTTTCACTATGAATTTTGAAATTAGGGCTTTCTTAAAATTTAAGGGTTTTTGTAGGATCGATATTCCTTAATGAAACACTGATATACTGTCAACTATGCGGAATCTAGTTGGCAGTACTTATGAAG
>BQNB010032699.1:0-33821 GCA_026074375.1 Tanacetum coccineum | reverse complement strand
TCCTAAAATTTACCAATTTAAACAAGTTACTCCATCTAAATCCATAGTACTCATCACTGTGGTCTCGAGTGATATACCACGCCAAGTTCTAAAGTCTACAACATCACCGGCACACTTATATTTTACGGAATTTAGGTAAACATTTGGAAACGGAAAGGCTAAATTCTCACAATATCTAACAAGGGTTATTGTGTGCGGGTTATGTAACATGTAATCTCACAAAAAGTATGCTTGAAAAAAAATTGAGCATAATTTAATCATTTTAGTATGAAAAATAGGACAAGTAAACATTCTAATTCCATCCCCCCACTTGAATTATACAACGTCCTTGTTGTTTATAAAAAACATTAAATACGGGAATTTAAAAAGAATTAGAATGAGAAACTCCCCTGATATTTGCTCGGTAGATTCTCCAAGTTGCGTTTATGAGTAAGATTGTGTTGAACAGCCGCCTTGAAGTTTCAAGACTCTAACACTTCAAGATCTTCCAGATTTGTAAATTCTCCACCAATATTCGTTGATATTTCTTTCACGAGGTCCTGCATAAAATTCTCAGAAAACAAATGCAATTATATCTCCATGTATTCGTTTGGTTAGACTTTAAATAAATACCTAAAACTGTACAGGAAGTCAATACGCCGTATCCATTCCCCAGGATACGTCGTATTGATACCTGTATACACTGTATTCATTTAATGAATATGTCGTATAGACTGTGCTAAAAATAAAGACTGGATAACGTTCAGATAGTCAATACGCCGTATCCATGGGGTTTGGATACGCCGTATAGATAGTCTGGGAAGACAGACTCGATAAAAAATGAAAATACATTCCGGGTTGTCTCCCGGTAAGCACTTTTGTTTACAGAAAAGTCTTTAAGTTAGACTTGCCCTAATTTACTCCCATCCTTATAAAACAATTTGGGGTCGAACGGGATGCCAAATTGCACATACAAATTCATAATGAGAAAAACTAGTATTCCGTTTATGTAATATCTCCAAATCATGATTTTTACTTTTAAGTTTATAACAAAACTTCCCATTCTAAAAGTTTTGGTGACTTTATCGTGACTCGTTTCCGAAAGCATACTTGACCCATGTATAATTTTATTACCCTCTGAAGACTGTATTATATCAATTTTATTATTATCATTGTCCTCGTCCGATTTTAAATCATTGGGATGAATAACGTGGAAAGGGAATAGATCATTAAAGTACAAAACGCTTTGTTCCTCTTCATCATATTTGGACAATGATGTTTCATCATTTAAATTAAATTCATCGATATGTTGAGGGCTTAAAATCCGTTCAGTTAATAAATCTGATTTAGACTTTAAGCATCATTGTAAACAATGGCTGAAAATTCATTCTCAAAATCATTAAAGAAGTCTAAATCATCAATATAACTGGTCGTAGGCATGGGTGGCGGAAAAGAAGGTATACCGGCTTTTTCATTATCGTTTTCCAAATCCGTTTTCAAATTGTTGACAGGAATCATTTTATAAGAAAACAAGTTTATGTCACAAATTATTGTGTAATCCTCATCGTCGGATTCGTCAAACGATATTCTAAAGTCGATCTCATCATTGACAGGAGTACTTACTTGAGATTTGCACTGAGGTGCATCCTGAGGTGCAAAGGCATCGTTAATGACTATAGCTGTAAATTCAGCTTACACAGAGCTAAGGTCATGAATATCGTCATTAACCCTGATTTTTCCATATGTAGCAGTTTGCCAGTTAAACACCCGACCACGCCTATGAGCTTTTTCTTCTTTAAGCTTGATATATTCTTCCATAGTCATGTTGGGATCATCCATCCTGAAATAAAATTACTAGAAAGGCAGTTAAATAACCAATACGTCGTATTCAGAGAACTGAATACGTCGTATCACACAATCACAATAAACTAACAAGAATAAAAGAACTCTTTCAGTCGCGACCCCTTCCAACAGTTTGAGGTTGTCAGCCCCTAATCGGGACCCTTGTGTTCGATGGTAGCGGGTGGCGCTCGGGGTAATCGTTCCCCTGGCCCCGTTTTGGGGAGGGTGGTGAAAGTAGCACGTTGTAAACCTTCCTGCTGTGATTGTGGCGTGTCTGGTGTTTTGTCCCAAGGGGGGCGGTCCCCTATCGTGTGTGAAAGACCAGATCATGTGCCGCATTGGCAGCTTCCAGAGGCCCTGCTTAGAGATCTGTCTAGAGGCTTGGTCGCTCAGCTTCTTCCCTCTCGCGGAGTCCGCTTGTAAAGTTTTCCTTGCTTTGGACATTCTATATTTGGTAGTTTCTTAGTGGGTCCCACGGATGGCGCCAATCTGTTGATACAAAAGTTGGACGATCCTTGATTAGGTCCGAATTAGGTGTAATACGGATCTGTTAGGCTCCGGTTCCTGTATCAATTAAGTCTTGATGTATGAGACCTGCGCACTAAGAAAACAAAGCACCGTTAGGCTTACCGTGGGATTGTCTCCCACGATTATCCTCCGGCGTGAGAGTAAGTAATCGGTTTAGGTTTTAGTAGAAAGTTAGGGTTATGAGGGCGTACCTTAGATGAGAGCCGAGGTGCTCTCTATATACTCACCAAACCCTAATGGGCTTTGTCCCATTAATTAGGTTAGTATCCGAGAGGTCTCGCCGTTATTTAGTAACTAGTGGGCCCACCTCATGATTATGACTCGTTCGTAACGGGTGTTCTAGATACATGCGCACGTGTGCGCTAGTTGGGCCTCATGGGCTTAAATCCTCGTCGTGATAGCCCATATGTCATGGGCTTCCCCATAGGCAGTACCATTTGGGCCTTGGAAGCCCGTATTGATATCGCTATGGCCCATTCATCATGGGCCTGGGTATAAGTACTATTCGTGGGTTGGGTGCATGACCCGAGGTTGGACTATACGTCATCATTTCTGCTTGTAACCCTTCGCAACAAGACGAGATTTGTTTCGAATCACAATATTTTCTGCATCACTTTTGTTCTTCTAGAGCCATTTGACAGCAATTATATTCTTTCCGTCTGGTCTAGAAACTAGTTCCCAAACATCTAGTCTCTCGAATTGATGTAACTCGTCTTGCATTGATTCTATCCAGTTGTGATCTGACATGGCTTCTTTGATGTTCTTTTATTCGCGAGTGCTGACAGTTAATGCATACATGCATACCTCAGAATCAGTATGAAGTCATTATCGAGTCATCACAGGTTTGGATGGGTCACCAATTACTTGTTCCAAAGGATGAGCTTTAGTCCAGATATGTGTGGAGGGTTGTACTTGGTGGAACTCATGCATATTTGATGGATCTAGGGCTGTTGTAGATGACTTAGCTTCCTCAATGTTTGGGACATCATATGGAACAAAGACCGTATTACCATCAAAGTCTGCAGAGTCTTCTTGATTGAATTCATCAGCCTCATTAAAAAAGGTTGGAGAAGTTTGTTCTTCAGATGTAGTTACAATGGGAGGAGCCTCGTGTTCTTCAACAACAATTGAAGATGTCAAAGGTGAATCTTCATTTTAAGAACTTGTTGTGCATTAGCGGAATAGATGGACGTTTCAAAAGACCCTTCCTTATTAAAGTATTCTTGCATACATGGCCCAAACCAATTATTCTAAATCTTCTTAGATGGAATATTCCTGGATTCTGCTGATGAATCATCATTGATGAATCGTTTAAAAACGGGTTCTAAACTGTCATGTTCAGAAGCCATAGCTGTAAGCTCATCAAATTTTATATGGATGGTTTCCATAATCTTTTTGGTGTGATGGTTATAAATTCGAAACCCTTTGGATGTTTTCTGAAATATCCAATAAATACCAAATGTCTGCTTTAGTTTCATTTTATCCAAGATCATCTTCGGCCTCATTTTGTTGGATAACACAATAAACCAAACACATGAAAATACTCCACATTTGGTTTTCTGCCATGAAGAAGTTCGTATGGAGTTTTGTTGTACCTTGTATGAATTATCGACCGATTTTGAGTAAAGCAGGCGGTGGAAACTGCCTCGGCCCAAAGAAATTCTGGTAATCGTGAAAAGATAAGCATTGTGCGTGCAGCCTCGACAAGAGTACGATTATGTCATTCAACAACACCATTTTGTTGAGGCGTACGAGCAATCAAAATTTTTTGCATAATGCCTAACTTATCATAATGAGCTTTAAGAGTTGCATTCTTAAATTCAGTATCGTTATCGGTGCGAATCTTGCAAACTTTAGCATTGTAGTTCAATTGAACTCGAGCAATGAAATTCTTTATAATCTATGAAGTCTCATCTTTTGTGCGAAGAAAATATACCCATGTGAATTGAGAATAATCATCAACGATCACAAGAATGTACCTTTTTCTGTTGATTGATGCTACCCGCATTGGTCTGCATAAACCCATATGTAGCAATTCCAACTTGGAATGATTACTTGGAACCAACTTAGGTAGATGAGAAGCTTTCTTGCTCTTTCCCCGCTCACATGCAGAACATAGGTGATCTTTTCTGTATTTGAATTTCAGAAGACCATCAACCAGATCATGTTTGGTAAGATCATTTATGGTATCAAAATTAAGATGTGAGAGTCTGCGGTGCCATAACCATGACTTTGTCGAAGTGGCTTTGGACATAAGACAAACAGGTGAAGAAGCAGCCATATCAGAAATGGAGATATTATACAAATTAGATTCACGATCTCCTGTAAGCAGATCATCTCCTTCCAGATTTCGCACATAAATATACATGACACACAGTGATGTTACCTTGTACATAATCTCCATAGCCTGTGATTACTGCGAAATGATCATTTCTAAAGCGGACGGTTCCCATGAATTTCTTAACGAAATTTTTTAGCAGTGATTGATCACCCATCATATGCTTTGAACAACCACTATCAACAATACACGAAACTATTTGAACTACCTGCTAAGTGAACTATTTCGCAACTTAAAAGCACTAGAAACCTTATGTTTGGCACTTAAGGGAGTAACCGCAGCAATCCTAGTTTTAGAACCTACTGGAGTAGTATCTAAGGACTTGGATTGAACGGTCTTAATAGAAAACCTAGTCTTTGAAACTACGAGAGTAGTATCTTCAAACTGAGATTTTACTGTTCTAGGAGTAGTAAATAAGGCTTTTCTATTTCGAATGCACATTCAATTATATTTTGCAAGACAATTATCATGACATGAAATAAGCACATTTTTAGCACAAGAAATACATAGTACATTCTTTGCTATAAGAGCATTTTTAATATCATCATTAGTTACAATCTTTTTGTTTGAGTCAACATTCTTAGATGCAACATCTAACTTTTTATTTGTCCTATCAGAAACTTCTACTTTCGCTGATGAATTCTTAGTGTTGGATAAGACACTATTCTTAAACGATGAATCTCTATGCGATGGTCTTCTAACACTAGAAATAGCTCTCAATCCTGTAAAAGATAAAATACTCTTAGCTTTGTTAGTATTTGTGTTTTTTGTCTTTTCAACTTTGTACATTCCTGGTTCTATGACATTTTTGTTTGTTTCAACAGCTTGTTGTTTGTTAGGTGAAGTCTGTAAAGTGACTGTTTTTTACAAGACATGTTTCTCTTCTGTATTAGGAGCAACAATTTTCTTTTGAAAATCTTGTTTATTTAACGGTGTGACACAAAGAAAATTATAAGAAACATTATCTTTGCCAAACTTAGTATTCACAGACTTACCTTTTTCAACATTTTCAGTTTAGCTTTTAACTCAGATATTGTTATCAAAAGATCTTGATTTTGAGCACGAACATCCGCGTAGGCATATGTCTTTTGATTAACATTCTCAATTAACTCGTTGATTTCCCCTTGAGTTTGAGTTCATGTCCTTTTGATTGAATCAAAAAGATATTCTGTTTTGATATTTTCTCATTCTTTTATCAAAGATTGTACTTGAAATTCTAAAGACATGTTCTCACACTCAAGCTTTTCCATCTTTGATATCCAAGAGGTTTCACAAATGTTTTTCAAAGAAGATTCACATTTGTTGTCCTATTCTTTTTTCATGTGCAGATTGTAATGTCAAAATCGAGACCTTTGTTTTTACAACTTATGAACAGGTCATTTTCAAGATGTTTATTCATTTTTGCATTCCCCTCTTGATTTTCAATGAGTCCTTTTTGTATTGTTCTCAATTTCATCATGCATACTATTGTCTACACATCATGGCTCAACAACACTACATGTCATATTTCGATTTCATGCATGAGTTTTGCTTTCCAAGTAGTTATTTCTTTTAAAAGTCATTTTGTTTCCGCGCTGTTTCACTAAATTTATTTTCTGTTGAGTTCAAAAACAGCTTTCATTTCTTTATATCTCTTAAACAATCGTTTTTTGAAAGATTTCCAAATTCAAAAAAGCAACTCATAAGAATTGGTTTTCCTCTGTGTTTTGACTAAAGTTAGTTAATCGAGTTATTTTAGAGAGTATAGAAAATGCTTTCTTGTTTAGAATTCGTTTGTAATAGCTCAAACAATGTTTTGAAAACATTTTCCATTTTACTCAAATCTACGAGCATTGGATTTGTACTTGGCATTGGTGTCACAGTTGGTTTTATCTCAAAAGATGAATACGATAAACTTGCATTTGAAGAATTTTCAGAATATATAAAAGAAGATGAGAAATATTTTTGTTCAGCAGAAAATTCCTTTTGTGGAACAAAATATTCGTAAAGAGCATTTAACTTTTTATAATCAATTATCCGAACATTTTATTTTTTCAAAAGCAATTGATCTTTAATTTTCTTTTTTCATTTTGATTTGACTCGTGTTGCATCATCATGTATGTCTTCATATCTCAACAGTCTTTGAATTTTTGTGAAACATCAAGCGCAAGAATCATCATATATAATTTTAGATTTGTAGAAATTGGCTTTCTTAAGAGTAATAAGATTTGTGTACCCCTCAAACCATGTTTTACTTTGAATCAATAAAATGACATTGGTTGTTGGTCCCAAGCATAACTTTTCCTTGTAAGGATTACCCATTTTCAACACTACATCTCATTCTTTTTAGCTCGGGGGCTTCAAGATCTAATTGGACTAGTGGTCCTGGATATTTAGAGGGGCATGGATGATTTTATTTATCTTTATTTTCACTCATTCTTCATTTCAAAATTGTTTAAGTTTTTTGAAGTTCCACAATTTGTCTTTTTAGTTTAACAATAGACAAATCTAATTTATCACGTTGTTGTTCTAAATCTCGAATGGTGTCTCGATCACGAATAAATTGAGATTGTGACTCTTGTTCAAATCGTTTTGCTTTTCGATCAGCCTCAATATATTCGTTAAAATAGGTAGTGTTATTTCCTTTGGTCCTCTCAAAACCCCGAACCTTTTCCTTATACGACTCAAGCTGTTTAGTCAACATTGTGTTTTGTTGTTGAACTTTTTTAGCAATTATTTGTTGTTTCTCAGCTTCCTTATACGCATTTCTAGCTAATTGCTCTAATGCATATGATTCTTGAACATTGTTATTGTATTCAACACAGCCACTATTAACATCTCCATTTGGTTCATCAAATATAATATTGCTATCAATTTAATCATCACTAATTATTTTGTTAATAATTTTAGTTTGCTTCGGAAACTTTTGTTCTTGTGTGTCTTTAGCAAATAATGGATTAACATAACTGGTGGATGGTGTTTGTACCTCGCTGAGAAATGCAGAATCATAGATTGGCCCTTCATCAGAATCAAAGTTTGCTGGTTGAATCCTGGCCATCAAGCATATATTTGCACTTAATTCCTCAACTTCTTCCATCCGTGATGCATCAGTAAAGAGAAAATCGTTCTGTTCATCGGTAAGAATTAATCCTGCTTCATCCTGTTTTGCTAGCAACATTTGTTCCATGAAGTACTTTGAATCCGGAACTTGTGGCTTTGTACAATTACGAGCATAATGACCTTTCTCGCTACAATTGTAGCATTGAACATTTGTTGCAGTTCTTGAAGATGTAATTCAAAGAGTTCTCTGTACGTTTCCAGCATCATTCTGAACATTGTTACCCTCAATGATTTCCTCATGAACATATGATCGTATTATGTTTCTGCCATCATTCCCATAATTTTTGCTTTGAATGTTTACCCTGTCACGTTGAACAATTGCTTGATTTTTGGTGTTGGAAGAAGTACGAAGACGATTATTTGTTGGATTAAAGAAACGTTGAGTGATAGCACGAGCAAGTAAAATCATTGCAGAGGTGAGTGGATCTTCAGAATTGTTTTGAACAACATCTCCTTGATAGTCATCATCATAATCAACCACTGAAGAGGGATGTGTGACATAGTAAGGTGTTGTAGTTCTGGAAGAGGAACCCGTATGTGCCACCAACGCAAGAGGATCATGTGATTTTTCCAACTTCTTTGCTCTTGATGCATTTACCAGTTTCTTAAATTGTTGAAGGTAATCAAACAAATCATCATAAGAATCCTCTGTCAATCTTTTTGCAAGACGAACTTGAGTAACATACTTCAGCCATTCAGGTTGTAAACAATTTAGGAACTTTGTGTTAATAGTGACTTTTGGAAATATGATGCCATTTCTTTCCAGATCATTCATTAGCTGAGCAAAACGATTATAGATTG
Organism: Tanacetum coccineum; assembly: GCA_026074375.1. Lineage (NCBI taxonomy): Eukaryota > Viridiplantae > Streptophyta > Magnoliopsida > Asterales > Asteraceae > Tanacetum > Tanacetum coccineum. The sequence continues at coordinate 25,234 of BQNB010032699.1, read as the reverse complement.
ACACCAGTGCTTGTCTAGGTTCAGTAACAAATTGGTCAAACTCATTATTGAAACGTGTTTCCCTGTCAACTTTGTTTTGCACAATTCCTTGCATTAAACATTCAACTCTTTGACACATGGCTTTTCTAGTAGTGCAAGCATCCAAAGAGTTATATATGTCATTTGGGATAGAGATTAAAATCAAATTCATTTCTTCAATCTCGGCTTCATAGTGTTTCAAATCATCTCCTCTTAAGTCCTCTTCTTTTTGCATCCTTGGTGCTTCAGTTTCAGAAGGAGTGAAAATTCTAAACTCATATGGACCTTCATCAATTGCCTTGTTAAGCCACTTTCTATTTTCTCTCTTTCGATTGAGGTATCTTCTAAAATGACTTGCCCATGGTATATAGCTACCTCTTTCAAGCATCGGAGGTCTAGTCTCAGAACCAGCATCCTAAAAAGATTGTTGATGTGTATTAGACGTTGACATTTCTTGTGATTCAATGATTGGAACTTTGTAGACGAAAGAGAGTTCTATTTATGATCAACCAAAAACTTCAATACTTGTCGAGTAATACTGAATTTCCAAATTCGATTTCCAAATTCGAAAGTGAGAAATACTGAATTTCGGTAACACTGTTCTCGAACAACACTAAACTTGGTAAGATAAATCTCGGACAGAACTATTATGAAAATCAGAACCTTTCTCAGACAATACTAAACTCGGACAGTAGACAAATTTGATAAACACACGTTCTGAAAAACCTTTTTAATCAAAATTCGATACAACTATTACGATAAAACCGTAATAATATCAATTTTGACTAATCTATCCGTTTAAGATGTTTCCGAAAATGAATGTTGCAATTTTGATAAAACCGAAAATGTAATTTTGACACTTTGAATCCTAAAATGACAACAATTTCGATAAAAATGAAAAAAAATGATCATTTTACAATTCTCAAATCCGTATTAAGAATGTCAAAAATTACCCTTTTGTCCTATTATCACAGTTTCGATAAAACCATAATTGTGACAAGCAAATGTTAACCGATATGGAATTTGACTTTTCCTAACACAATTCTCGATAAAACCTAGAACTTGTGTATCTATTACAACAATTATGCTTAATTCTGAAATTTAGACGTGTTCCTAATACACAATTCTCGATGAAACCGAAAATTTGTGTATCTAGACCAATTTCATAAACAAGTTCCAAGAATGATAATAAGCACCTAAAATACATTTTTTGATAAAACCGAAAACACATATATCTATTACAACTCGATCTAATAACAATAGGACTTCCGAAAATGAGTAAACAACAATAAAATCCTACTATTCGGCCAACGATCTTGTCGAAATTGAATAGAATGCAATATATGATACCGAGATTACTCCAATAAGCTTAAAACGATCACGTATTATCCATTTTTTATGTCAAAAATAAGTGTAAATGTGATTTAGGATGTCGAAAATGCTCAATATGCTCAAATCAACACTCAAAACCACCGAAATCCACCGAAATCAATCACGTCATTCTCGATCACAAAATCAAACACTCTTAATCTCTAATGGCGTATGATACCACTTGTTAGGTCTTGATTTAGCTTGAATCACACGATATTGAACGATATAGAATAGAGAGAATTAAGAGAGGAAGGCAAGTCTTTCACAATTTCCAAATTTTATAACAAAAGAGAAAAGGGAGGGAAAATGAGTTTGTTACAAGCCTTAACCACCTAATGGTGATTAGGTGGCTATTTATAGGAGAGGGAGGAGAGCTTCCCTTCCTTTATTTTCCTAATTTTGCTATTTAGTCCCTAGTCTTTGGATAATATGCTATTTTCTACTTTTAGCATATTTCTCCTTATTACAAAATACTTTCTACTATGAAAAATAAAGACTAAACACTAAAAATAAATAAAACCACTTAAAGTATCATAATCGACACTTTTATGATCCTAACACACAAGAACAAGAATGTATCAAGAATTTATAACATTAAACCCTAAATAATGTTAAAAATGAACAATGACGAGAAATGACAGTCCCTTTTAGAGCATGAAATGTATTGATTTTTTCGTTTATAAATAAATCAAGAAAGAACAAGATTTCCAGCTCATCCAATTATTTAGGTCGTCCTACAATTTGTAAATATTGAATGCAATGGTATAACAAAGCTGGTATAAATACATCTAACCTTTTTTTACTCATTAAGATAAATCGATCATGTTAACTACCAAATTTACCTCACAACTCACAAGGACAGAAACATACACACTTAAACATACATGATACAACACATATATATATGCACAACATTGTACCAAATATTAGAAACAAGGTCATACGAAAAGCTTAAAACAACTTAGTTAAATTCCCTTAAATATCTAGAGTTTATATAAAAATAGGAGTTCTTACATATATTGAATATGAAGTTTTAGGTGATTTTGGATGCCATATGTGACTCATCCACCAGACCAAGGGGTTTAAGAAGTTCTCTAGAATGTTGCATAGCTCACTGATCAAGTTCCACTGCTTTTTCTGCACCATTAGATCTATATGGTGCTATAATGTGAACATGTCTTCCATCTTGGTGTTGTAATAACTCATTGTCGATGAACTCGTACCTGCATATACAAAAAGAAAAGATTGTCCAACTAGGATTAATATCTCAAGTAAATAGTGTAACTAGGAAACTTCAATGAAGATTATAGTAGGTTACGTGGAACAACAAGATTTACAAAATCTAGTGCACCTCCACATTGCTATACTTTGGGTTGGATTAATTACTAAATAGAATTCAGATTTTACTCTAAGTTTCATCAATTAACAATGTCCAAATATGAGTTGAGATTTTTCCAAATGGTGTCTTTTGGCATGTAATGGATATATGCTTATTGGCTAGATGGACTCATTTCATACTCGAGCTAATAGGACAAAGAGGTTACAACACCTAAAGGACACCATTTGGAAAAAGAACACTAAAGAATAGAGAGTGATATATATTTATTAACCAAAAATATATACTCTATATATTCATGGAAATAACGAAGTTAGTCTTTACATATGAAAATTAGAAATCTAGTCTTTGTACATAGTATAAGAGAATCTACATTAACGCCATAAGTAAAACTTTGATTATGATGAAGTAATAGTCATATATATATCTTGCTACATTCTCTAAAAGAAATATATGGATGGTTACATGAGACCGAGGGATATGTACTTACAGTTGCTTGCAGAGATCGTCAATAAGTGAAGAAAAATCAATTATCTGAACTTTCAGTTCATTAATCTGGTCCAAAGCTCTGCTATCTAATAGTTGATGCAAGAAATGTGATAGTTTCTCACAGTAACCCTCGAGTTGCTGATGTCGATAGTTCAACAAGTTTTGCCTAGTATATTGGTTTAAAGTCTTCATTTCATCACTTGTCAAGTCATTAGCAAACACATAGTATGAAAAGGGATACATGTTAGAGACTATCCTCCTTGACCTAAAAATATGGTAGCTGCATATATTGCCTAATCGTAATCCACAGGTGATTCAGCAACTTCCTTTAACTTCTCTTTCATACGGACTTCAAAGACATGAGATTCTCTATTAGCAACAAAACGATTATAAAATTTTATAACCCAGGTTATACTTTGGAGCGGTTCCTTGCACTTGTCTTTCCAGAGCTCCCACATTCGACATGAACAAGGAGAATGTGGTTCAGAACAACAGCTAAAGTAGAACTCTTTTCCACAAACACATTCAACCTCACGGTATATATCACCGTCTTTGATTTAAATGGCTTTTCCACAGTAAGGTATACTTGGACACCATTTGACATTCTTCTTATCCTGAATGTAGGAATCCAAGAGGGAATGATCAAATTTCTGAGCAAGATCAAGTTTTTTACATTGACTAAATTCCTAATCTTCTCTTCATCATAAATTGCATAACATTTATGATTCATGAAATTGATGCGCTGTAAAACCCCGTATTTAATGTCACTATTTTATCCCGAGCTTATAATTAATTTCTAAATTTTTATAGAATTAATTTTATTATTTTAGTCGATTTTTATTAAAATCGTCGATTTTAAAACTTTCGTGAATCCTATATTTGGAATTTAACCGTTAACGATCAAGAAATCAACGAATGCCTATTTTAAGACTTGCGAGCTTAATTATTTTATTTTTAGTATTTTTCATCTATTATTTATGTTTGGCCGAAACCGAGACAAAAATTGTGTTTTTATAAAAATTAACGAGTCGGGTTAGTTTTTTTGGGCCGAGATTTAAAAGATGTAAAGTATTTAACAAAAATGGACCGAAGCCCTCCTCCCTTTTTCCTTCTTGCTCGGCAGCCCAACACACACACCTCCCATTACAATTTTTTTTATACAATCCAAGCCCAATCACTAAGCAACCCATACTTATCTTTCCTATATATACCAAACTCACACACACTCTCCCATTTACACAATGGTAAAAAAAACCCATTTGTCTCCCTTGTTCTTCTGTGTTCGACGCCGGAACCAAAAACCAGCATTATCCCCATTAAATCTCCATCCAAACACTCCCTTTTTCCCCCCCCCCCCCCCCACACACCCCCCCCTACTCCTTTTTTACTCCCAAACATTACATATAATTATCCTTAATCATTTCCATCTCTAAAAAAAATAAAAACCAAAAACCTTTTCCAATTGGGCACATTAAGATAATAATTTTTGTTTTTATAAACTTTCAAGTTTATAGTTTTAATCAATTTGGGTACAAGGAAAGCAATAAGGGTTGATTATTATAGTTTTTAAACAATTTTGATGTAGAAGATTTTTGTTTTTGGTCATTTTGTTGGTTCTTGTGGTTCGGCCAATGTCATTCAAACCCAAAACAGGTTGATAGTGTTGATTTCTTCTTCACTTTTTATAGCATTGATAAGCACTTGATTTTCCTCTTTTTACTTTGTTTGATTTTATATATATACTTGCATGTAGGTTGTTTGTGTTTGAGAATCCATAGATTAGGATGCATGTTATGATTTTGGTGTTATTAGTAATTTTGATGATCTAGTAGAATAAATAGGTTAGTAGTAGGAGTTTGGCGATGTTTGAGTTGGTTTTGAAGGGTTTGAAAGTGAGCCGAATTGGTCTGAATTGTTGGGGTTATTCAGAAAATTAGTGATGTTGTAATGAGATTTTATTGTCTAATATGATAGAGGTCATTCTAATGTTCGTTTTGGTATAAATTGGACCTTCTAATTCATAAAAATGAGTAGTTATGCCCGATAAAAGGTTCGGCAAAATGTGGATGGTAAAATTTGATAGGGTGTTTTTGTTCAGAATTTTGGTCGCTTTTGCGAGTTCCATATCTTGTCATGACAATAGTTTTATCTAGATTTTATGGACTCTAAATAACTAAATTATTGAACCTATTTTCCAATGGTTCAGGCCTCATATTGATTTTCAAATAAGTATAAAGTTGGTTCAATAAGTGGAGTTGTAAACAAGTTGTCGAAATGTAAATCTCGTCCAGATTTTAGGTTGCAAGAGTAGTGAGTAGGCGGATCAAACTTAAGATTTTTCTTCGAATTTCACATAGTTTTCATCTTTATTATTCTTGCTATGTATGACTTACTGAATGTTTTCAGATTTTTCTGAAAGATTAAAGGTGTCTGATGGTGTCTCAACTTTGCAAAGTCAGCAGAGGAACCCTGTTTTGGGATATGTTGCGTTAGCGCATATTTGAAAACCAGTTAGAATTGGCTATGATTTTGGGAAAGCTACTGAGGTTTAATAACATATATATGTGGGTAGAATAGACAGGAGACGTAGTATGTTCGACCGTTTGGTCATCTTTTAAGTGTGTTAACGACTAGTAATAAAACCAGGGCAAATTTCAGAAAACGTATGTGTAGCATTTTAGTGGGTTCTCATTCATGGATTCGTAACATATCGTTATTACTATATGCCGATAGATATAAATATGTATCTAATTTTTCCGTATCTATGTTAAAATTATTATAAGTTGTGAGTTTTAATTACGCGCTACTAATTTAGTCGCGGTTGATCATTGGCATTCGTCTCTCTTGGTCAAGATTTCTTGTAATCAAAGACTTTTTTTTTTTTACTTTTTACTAGGTGAGTTCATAGCTCGCCATTACAAAATTTAAATGTTTTATTAAACATGCTGAGGAGATACCATGTAGCTTTGAAAATCAAAAACAAGTTGTTTTTGGTATGCTGGACCCGATTATATGATTATTGACATTGAGTAGCTATTGCCAAAGTCCATAATTTCATGAATTGTTAATCACCTTGTAGGGGTGAACGCTAGTACAATTAATAGATCTATTGGGTTTACCACCCTATCCGGGGGCTTTGACTCAAATTCTTTTGATCACCCCAACTAGTTAACGGACGATTTGTATTGAGAATCCATAGGTATGAGGCAATAATACCTACTTTAGGGGCAAACGTGAATGCATATGATATGCATTATTGTCAAGGTTTGGTGTCATGAGCTCAATGTAATAAAAACCTGATATATGGCTTGTCCGTACAATAAGTCACTCGATGAATTATGCTTGTGTTCTAACTTTTATTCATATAAACTCTATGAATTCACTCAACGTTTTCGTTGATATTTTTAGCATGTGTTATCTCAGGTAATCAAGGTTGATAGATTGGAATAGATGGATAGAACATTGCGCTAAAGTTTATGAAATATGTTTTGTGATTCCATTCTTTAAAAACTTTTATGTTATTGTCTTTCAAAACTTATGTTATTTTGGTAACGATCTTGTTGACAACTTTGGTACTTTGATAAGAATGGAACTAATGTTTATTTTAAAATGTCTCTTTTCGAGTCGTTCTTTATATACTTATGATTATTGTGCTATGAATTAACACCCAATTATTGGTTTCGTTGCGTGTGAATCTGGGGGTGTTAAATGCGCTTGCTTTTATCGTCGTTTATCTTTACAACAAAGTATTTTGTCCAACCTTTAAATCAAATGTAAACATCAACTAAGAATCTAACTTAAAAAAGAAGGTTCAAATGTATTGCAAGAGGTAAAAGGGAATTAGTTACCTACATATATTGCAAAAATGATGGTTGCAATACATAGTGGTCATCTAATTAACAAGAAATTCTTGCGAGCACATTTCACATAATGCTTCTGAATAGTCAAGTAATAAAGAGATGTCTCCATCATCCTATATCGGTAAACTTGCTTCTGTGTAAAGCATTTTCTTTCCCTTGTTCAAGAACACATCAACAATTTTTTCAACATCCCATTTATAATGTATAAGCAAGGAACGTGCGTTATTTTCCTTTATAGATAACAATTCCATCACATTCTGTAGGTCTTCTCTCTGCTATAAACCAACTTCATCGGTAAGAAAAGAAGATGCAAATAAAACTATCAAGAGAACTATCATTGTGACATTTCACGTTTTCAAGGCCAATATTTAAACTCATACTTCATTTTACTTTTATCTTGAATAAAAGTTTTCGGTTTACCATTTTACTCTGTTAGTAATTCTTCGTTTTAATTTAAACTTGAGCCGTGTTTAGAATTTATATTCGTGTTGAACCCTACGTAATTTAATTTTTCAGAAAGTTATCCCGAATGATGTAGAACTATTTTTATTCTAATCGTTTTCGCTTCGTGGTTCCACCTTAACTCCTATGAATATTTTCGCTAGTCCCGTTAGCCTAAACTCACCCCAATTATCTCCTAAATTTATTCCTAGAAATATAAAAATTACCCTAAAATTTAAGTTATTGGAAAAACCACCTCATTCCATGAGGTGGCTAAACCATACTAAACAACACAACACATGGCATCATTTCCCTTTCATACTTGTATATAGTGCATGTTTAACCTTAACAAAACCACAACATTCTTCTCATTTACTCATAGTTCATATCACCAACAATCTCTCCTCTCTCTTTCCCTCTCCTAGGCCGACCACCACCATCACCAAGACACCACCACCACTAAAAATTTTCTAGCAAAATTCTACACTAGCTTAAACCTTCCATTGTTGGTATAGTTCTCTTATAACTTAAACACCATCAAGACCACCTTTATAAGAAGCTTAGGGACTGATCTAAAGAAATATATGAAAGGGATTATGCATGGAATGTTGATGATGTTGGGGTCGTTGATTGGTGATTTTTAAGCTTGGTTTTTGTTTTGATTTTTGGTTGATTTTGTTGGAAGTTCTTGCAAGATTTATTTTAGGGTTATAAATGGTTATTTGATTTGGGTAAAAATAAGGTTGAGGGTCTGAGATTATTGATTTAGTTGGGTTTATTGATTGGTGTTGTTGGGTCAAATTTGGAGGAAAAGGTGTATAAGTTGTGTTGATTTTTCATTAGTTTCCATTGTCTTGTAAGACTTCATTTTTGGTTTTATTGTTTTTCTTTCTTGTAAATGTATTATTGATTTATATTTTTTGGAAAAATATGATCTTTGGTGTAATAAGAGTGTTGATTAAAATGGTATGGCGTTGTAAATATTTTTAATGAGATAAAAACTTGTTAGGAGTAAGATTTGATAAAGTGATTGGGGACATTTTTGAAACAGTAGCTAGATGGATCTATTATGAATTAGTTTTGGCTTATGGACACCTGGAAAAGTTAATAGGGAGGTAGACAAATGTTTAAAGAGTATGTGGTTATGGCTGATTTACGGTTGATTTACTAAAACTAGTCAATTCTATCACATCGTAGGGAAACGAAGTATATCTCAATATTTTTACACTAACACATTAAAATAAAGAGATGGTACCTGTAGAGGACTCATAGATCTAACACCTCCATTTTTCCTCACCTTAATAGCTATTATAGATTTTGATTTATGACCGTTTTCGTAAAGGAGTAAAAATCTTGAAATATTCTATTTTGGGTAACGGCGGTAAAAAGGTCGTTTTCACAGGTATCTGAGACTTTTGAAAATAAGTAGGCATGCTTTCAGAAAAATAGACTCAATAATGCTTTTCGTAGGAGAAATCTCTACATTGTTATATATTACGAATTAGAATTAGTGGATTTAAGTTGCAGGTAATTAGAATGTAAACTTTGTAATATTCTAAATAACTTGTAAATGGGTTTTAAAAGTTAATAAGTTGAGGTTATAAAAGGCAATGAATAACATGTTTAAAGTAATATATAGATCCAGAGTTGATTGTATATTTTAGGGGAAAACAACCACTTTGAAAATTTAGGCCATGTTGCCGCGTAACGTAGATATTTTATTTATGAATTATTTTATCTTATAAACACATGTTTATTTTTAAGTATCGTCTACTATTTCGATATTCTAAAATTACGCTCTTACTATGTTTGGTAGATTAACTATAGGTTTTGCCTACGCCCGACATCGTATTCCATGAACCTCCTGATCTAATTTGAATTACGGTGAGTTCATAGCATCGCCTGTATTAGTTTAAATGCTTTTATAAACCCGCGAGAGAGATACATGCTGTTTTACAAAATTGAACCACAAATAATTTGGGGTATTGCTTGACCTGATACATGAATATTATTTACAAAATGTATACACAAATGATTTCATGGGTTTGCTTGACACTGTGGATGCTTGAATTTAGTTTTACAAAAATTGAACAAATTAGTGATTGAGGGTGTGTCTATCCCGAAATAATGTGAATAAGTTAACATCGAGTACAGCTTAGCTTGATACAAGGTTCCCTATTTTCATGAATCGTTACATTATGTAATTGGTAAACGCTATATACAAAGTGAAATAGATACTATTAGGTCTGACAAAACCTCCGCTTCTGAGGAGATTGCGCTCAACTTGATACATGCACGGAATCGAGCATTGTATTGAGAATTAAGGTATGTGGCAAGTATACCTTCGATGGGCAAACTTATATTATTTAGTTAATGTTCAGTGTCGTATGAGCTCGATGCAATAATATTATTACCTGACTTGCGTGCATGGCATGTCACTGGTAAGAACTCATAGCTTGTGTATATAATTGTTTAACACTATTAACTCTAATTGGATTTCACTGCTTTATTTATATAGAACCAATGAATCTTCACTCATCATCATTGTTGCGTTTTTCGCATGTTATCTCAGGTTTTTCAGGTATATTGCTCGGATAGAAGCCGCACAGATATGTACTAGAGACTCTACATTTTTATGCATTTGACAAAACTTTATTTTTCAAAACATTATGTATTGCTAAACTGTTGGGACCTATTCTCTTAAACTCTGATATTTCAAATATGGGTCGAATGTGAAAACTTATTTATAAACGTCTTTTTGATGTACATTTTCTGTACTTGTAATTTGTAAAACTATGAAGAAGCCCCATGTGGTATCGCTGCGGGTTGATTTTGGGGCGTGTTACAGGATTGGTATCAGATCCAATCGTTATAGAAACCTGAGTTCATTGTAAAAACCTAGACTATAACGATCTTTCCACAATTAAGAGTCTCTATTGATATATCGTTTCCGTGCGCGCATACCTTCTTGATTCCTTATTTACTCTCGCGCATCACTAGATTTTATAAATAAGTTTATTATATAAATTCTAAACTCCTCAAGACATGTGAGATTGCACAATGGTCTTAGGAACATTCTCAAGAAATCATTTAAAGTGATACGATGATCTCACAAACGTTTTCAGACTTTACGTAATTCTCATTTTGATGGATATTGAAACTCGACTAGTTATGTCGATCCACCGGTTATTTCTACTAATTGATTTGAACTGAAACATTTCATCTCGTACTTCTGAAACGATTCCGTTATCGCGTAACGCACTGCATGAAGCATGCCAATAATTGGAATAAGAAAATTAACTCGACTCCTCGTATATGTCGCCTTGGAGCACCTACTTTTGGAACATGGCTCATTAATGTCTTATTCTTTTTATCTTTTCTCCTTGTAACTTTGGAGAATTATGTCACCAACAAGACAATTGATAAAGTTTAGCAGATCTCAAATGACTCATAGCTCAACATATGGCTGACATGCTCTTTCGCCTAGAACGGAACAAGATCTGAGATGCCAAGAATGAATCACGCATAAAGACCCTTGAGGCATACCACGCTAATGAAGGTCACGTCTTATGACTAGAATAATCTCATTTGAGATGGGACACAAAGCAGCATCCCCCACTCCGAGTGAGAATCTTGACCATTGTAGTTAATGATGACCTTTATTTAAATCATTTCTTTGAAAACTCTTGATGTATTGTTGCTTTGTGGTGCAGATATATCCTTTCTTCCTTTTATAATATTAACTTGTTTGTACACATAATTCTCATATCCCTTTTTTATATCCCATTATACATACCATTATTCCTTGTTGTGTGCGGGTTAACCATTAGTACAACGCACTTCTATAATCATCAATTGCTATACAATTTGTTTTATCATATCCCCTTTTAAACGTTCTTCGATAATTCTCCACCTTAATATGTGTCATTTTAAGCCATTGGCATTAACTCTCTTTAAGGCTTAATTAATTCATGACGTATTTCCTCTATTCCCGTTTAAAATTCCTTATACACATTATTCTTGATATGTGCTCTTTCCTTTAACTATTGATATTAATGTTTCTGTTTGCATCGGTAATTTCGTAAATGACTTATATAGTATTTCATATTTTTCACGCTCATTTTTTTTATTGTTTACATATGTTTTGATATTCTAGACTTCTACTTATATCCTACCTTTATTATGATCAATTGATTCTTTGTTTATTTGATTATTCGTACAAATGATCCTTCATACTTACTCAATTTGTAAATTGCTTATGCGAATTATTCTTTATATTAATTCTTTTGATCATTATTACATTTGTACATATGTTCTTTGTTTAAGGCACTACTTCTTAAGCGGTGACATATTCATATTTTTCATTGCTCGCGGTATATTTTATGATTTCTTTTTATTACTCTTTAATTTATTCTCTTGCGATGCTCTGACCATTTTCTTTATGATCTATTCATTTTGTGTTGCAGTGGTTTAATGTTCGTGTGCTGCCTTTGTCATAAAAAATAATTAATCTCTCCTTTTTAGAACTCACTGTCCACAAATTATTATACTCGGTTAATCTTTTTGCATTGCCCTCTACTTCTTTTGGAGATTTGTACTTTTCCTTGATTTCCTTCGTTCACATTGTTTATTGTTACTATTGATATCCTTTACTTGACTGAGCATCTTTGACTCCTCGGTTTGACATATTAATTTCTTTGTTTTCGTTGTTTTCTCATCTGTTACAAGTATTCAATCCTTTCATTTGGGATTTCATAACAATTGATCCTTCCATGAACAATGTCATTAACTAAAGCTTTGCCTATCAGTTTATTCTAATATTAGTTGCTACCTTGTTTAATTTGTTGTATTATAACCCATTCGAAACACGATTAGCTCAAGCGTATACGAACTTAAACTACCGCGGCAAACTCAGTGGAGTCCATATCACCTCTTCAGTAAGCGAACTGAAGGGAATGTTTACCTAATAGACACTTGTCGGTTCATAGACTCATTTCGACACAACAACAAGCTCTACCCCATTATCGTTTCAAAGTTGTTAGAATTAAATGATGAGAACATTAACATTCACGTGGGAGCGTGATATAGAAGTTCGAAGGACAGTACGTGTATCCTACCTCTTTGCAGAAAACCGGAAGACGAATAAGGACGATATTGAGCACCAGCGATCGGTACTTCACTCTTAAGGGGTGGCTGCTGTGACAGTTTCACGTTTTCAAGGTCATAATTTAAACTCTCATACTTCATTTTGAATTTTACTTAAATTGGACGTTTTCTGTTTTACCATTTTACTCGGTTATTAATTCTCCGTTTTAATCTAAACTTGAGCCGTGTTTAGAATTTATATCCGTCTTGAACCCTACATAATTTAATTTTTTAGAAAATTATCCCGAATGATGTAGAACTATTTTTATTCTAATCGTTTTTGCTTTGTGGTTCCGCCTTAACTCCCAGAATATTTTTCGCTAGTACCCGTTAGCCCAAAACTACCCACTTATTCTAAATTTATACCCTAAATACTAAACATTACCACTAACTATTTAAGTTATCTGGTATAAACACCGCTTCATGAGGTGGTTTAAAACCATATATAACACACCAACACATGGCATCATTTCCCTTCCATACTTGCATATAGTGCATGTTTAACCTTAACAAAACTACTACATTCATTCGTTACTCTTATGTTACTCATCTCCTCCCAATATCTTCTCCATCTTATTTCTCTTCTCTAGGTCCGGCCAACGACATCACAAGATACCACCACCGCTAAATTTTCTAGCTAAATTCTACACTAGTTTAAACCTTCCATTGTTGGTATAGTTCTATTAATAGTTAAACACCATCAAGACCACCTTTATAAGAAGATTAGGGGCTGACCTAGAGTAATATATTGAAGGGATTATGCATGTAATGTTGATGATGTTGGGGTTGTTTATTGGTTATTTTTAAGCTTGGTTTTTGTTTTGATTTTTTGTTGATTTTGTGGAAACTTCTTGCAAGATTTATTTTAAGGTTATAAATGGTTATTTGATTTGGGTAAAAATGAGGTTGAGGGTCTGAGATTATTGATTTAGTTAGGTTTATTGATTGGTGTTGTTGGGTCAAAATTTCGGACGAACTAACAGTGATAATTGTGTTGATTTTCACTGTTTCATTGTCTGGTAAGACGCTAATTTCTGGTTTCCTGTTTTTCTTTCTTGGTAAATGTGATTCTTGATTTATATTTTATGGAAAAATATAATCTTTGGTGTATATAAGAGTGTTGATTAAAATGGTATGGCATTGTATATATTTTTAGTGAGATAAAAACTTGTTAGGAGTAAGATCTGATAAAGTGATTGGGGACAGTTTTGCAACAGTAGCTAGATGGATCTATTACAAATTATTTTTGGCTTGTGGACACTTAGAAAAGTTAATAGAGAGGTAGACAAATGTTTAAAGCATATGTGGTGAATTGGATGGATTTTTATCTCCTCCGAATGAGGAAGTTATGGCCGATTTACTAAAACTAGTCAATTCTGTCACAACGTAGGGAAACGGAGCTATTTCTCCCCAATATTTTTACACGCTAAACACTGGAAATAAGAGATGTTAACTTGTAGATTCAATAATAGGACCATCGCACTCTAATTTGCCTCACCTTAATAGCTGTTATAGATTTTGATTTATGACCGTTTTCGTGAAGGAGTATAAATTTAGAAATATTCTATTTTGGGTAACCAGGGGTAAAATGGTCTTTTCAAATGGTTCGGAGACTTTTGAAAATAAGAGGCCTGCATTTTTAGAATATAAACTCAAAATGATTTTCGTAGGCGAAAACCTCACAATTTTATAAATTACGGATTAGGAATTAGAGGATTGTTAATTTGAGGTAAATTCAAAAATTGAAAATATCGTAATATTTCAAACTAGAATTTGGAATTTACGTATTGTCTTGAACTTGAAAACGTAAGCATAGACTTTTATAAATTCGGTTATAAGAAGTGAAACTAAGAAAATATTTTAGTACATATTAGATCAGATTGGTTAACATATTTTGGGTAATCGTTACTTTGAAACCTTCAGTGCAATGACATACTCTTTACTGAAACATATCTTATAAACACTTGTTTATTTTTACGTATTTAATGCTATTTTATTATTCTATGTTACGCCGTATCTTTTAGGTGGTACTTAGAAATTCTCGTTCATTTTGACGATCTCATTGTTCCCTCATCTTCGTTGCTTGCAGAGTTGCAGTGAGTTCATAGCCTCGCATTTACTTATTTAAATGATTTATAAACCCCGCGAGGGAGATACATGCTAGTTTATGCTTGACCCGGATACATGAATTTCGTTTTACAAAATTGAACACAAATGATTTATTGGGTATGCTTGACCCGGATACATGAATTTAGTTTTACAAAATGAACACAAGTGATTTAATGGTATGCTGGACCCGAATACGTGAATTATTGACATTGAGTACCGTTTTGCCGAAAAGACCCTAATTTCATAAACCGTTAATTACGTACATGGTAAACGCTAGTACAAGTGAATAGATCTATTGGGTTTGACAAACCCCGTCTGGGTGAGTAGCGCTCACTTGAGTACATGTCGAACGGACGCATTGTATTGAGAATTAAGGTAGATGGCAATTATACCTTCGATGGGCAAATCTTACATTATTTTGTTAACATTCGGTGTCATGAGCTCGATGCAATAATATTATTACCTGACTTGCATGCGTTGCAATGTCACTCGATGAACAAAAGCTTGTATTCTACTTGTTTACACTATAAACTCTATGATTTACATTGCTTTACTTAATAAAACCTATGAATTCACTCAACATTATTGTTGACGTTTTTTGCATGTTATCTCGGGTCTTTCAGGTATATTGCTCGGAGAGAAGCCGCACGGATATGTACTTAGAGACTCTACATTTTTATACATTCGACAAACTTAAACTTTTGAAAACATTGCGTATTGTAAAGACTTTCTCTAAATTTTACAGTCGACGAAAATTTCATCTAAATTTTATGTCATGTTGGAACCGTTGGGATATTTTGAAAACTGTCAGGACCTGTTTGTAAACTCTGATATTCTGATATGTCAAATGTGAAAACTTATTTTAAACGTCTCTTTTGAGGTCATTTTCCAAAATTGGTAATTTGTAACTATGAAGTAGCACCCCATGTTGTATTCCGCTGCGTTCTGAAATTTGGGGGTGCTACAAAAAGACTGACGATGAAGAAACTGATGATGAATTTGTGCATAGTGAAGAATATGTACAAGATAATGATGAAGAAACTGATGATGAGTTCGTACATGGTGATGAACAAGTGAATGACGATGAGGATGAAGAGATGACTAATGCTGAAGATGTTGACACTAGGAACGGTGATGAAGAAATTACTGATACGGCAAAGGCAGATGCTGAAAAGACAAAAGAAGTAAACGATGATATCAAGAAAGCTAAACTTCCTCCATCAAGCTCCAGCTTATCTGTATCTTAAGGTTTCGGTAATTAATTTCTTAACCTTTATTCTGATACTTCTCTAATTGGTACTCTTAAAGATACTACAGATGCTGAGATTAACTCTTTATTGGACGTTCAAATTCAATAAGAGATACCACATATCCAGTCTCCATCTGTACTTACTGTACCTGTTTCTGTGATTCCTGAGCCCTTAATCCTCTTACCTATACCTGAAATTACCATAGTAGCTCATGCATTAACTCTTCTATCTCCTCCCTCTGTATCTACCATATCACCTATACTACTACAAACAACAACACCGATCCCTACATCACCAATCACCATCAAAGCTCCACCTGTTACAACGATTCCAGATCCACTCCCTGCTAATATTCAAAGAGCATATGTCCTAGAGAAAGATGTTTAAGAGCTAAATGAGGTTGATCATACTACAACACTCTGTGCTTCACTAAGATCTGAAATACCGTCAGCTGTAAATGCATATCTTGGATCCAATCTTGGAGATGCACTTCAAAAGGTGCTTCATAAACATACGGAAGAACTTAAACATCAGTATTCTCAGAAAGTTGACTACAAGGAGATCATTGAAGAGTCTGTGCAAGCAAATGTTATTGATGAAGACAAGAATCAATTGCCAAATTTTCTACCCAATGCAGTATCTGAGTTTGCTACTTTGGTGATTCAAAGCACTTGAGAAGACTCCACTCCTGTTAGCTTAATCTTCTTCTCAAGCTCAATCTTCTCTCCAAGCAGTAGAGTCATTATCTGAATATGAACTGAAGATGATTCTCTTTGAAAAGATGGACAAAAGCCACTCCTATCTGACACATGACAAGCACCAAGTCTTATTTGATGCTTTGTAGAATTCCATGAGTCTTGATGATGCTATTGCAAATGGTCAAGCGGATCCAGAGAAAATTTTGAGAAAAAGAGATCGTGATGATGAAGACCCTTTAGCTGGACCAAACCAGGGTAAGAAGACCAAGAGAAGTATAACCAAAGAGTCTGAGCCATCAAAGAAATCATCTACCACTAAAGAATTATCAAAAGGTAAATCTCCTGCCAAAACTTCTAAACCTGGAAAATCAGTAACTGCAGAAGAACTAGTTGAAAAACCTATTTTTAAGATGGCCTCGGATGATATTAAACAAACCATTGATGATGTGGTTAATGATGTTGATCAACCACTAGATGACACGACTCAAACTAAGGAAAAAGCTCCAAAGTACGACTGGTTCAAATAACCTCCACGACCTCCTACTCCAGATCCAGAGTGGAACAAGCGTCAAGTTGTAGATGATCAACCTGAACAGCCTTGGTTCAACAATATAGTGTCTGCTGCAAAGGATCTACTCACTTTTGATGAACCCATGGCCACTCCTATTGATTTCTCCAAGTATGCGATGAATCGTCTGAAGATATACAAGCTCACAAAAGCACACTTAGTCGGACCCGTATACAATCTTCTGAAAGACACATGCTAGAGTAGCGTTGAGCTTGAGTACAACATGGAGGAAATCTACAAAGCTTTGTCTAACCACCTAGATTGGAACAATACGGAAGGAGATTGTTGTCCCTATGACTTGAGCGCACCTCTTCCTTTGAAAGGTCGTCCAGGTCGTCTAACTGTACCTTCAGAATACTTATTCAACAACGACCTTGAATATCTAAAATCATCAGACCCAGAAAAGAAGTATACTATGTCTATCACAAAGACAAAGGCTGCAAGATACGAGTTAGTGGGTATTGAAGACATGATCCCTAATCTATGGAGTGCTACAAAATTAGGTTATGACAAAGATGCAGCTTTTAGAATCAAGCATTGGGGTCCAAAGCATCAACAATTCTTCAAAGAATAACTCAACAGATTCTCTAAGCATAATGTCTACTCAACTCAGAAGATTCTAAGTGTGGTTAGTGTGAAGATCAACAAATTGCATGGTTATGATCATTTGGAAGAGATAGTAGTGAGGAGAGCTGATCGACAAAAATACACGTTCAAAGAAGGTGACTTTGTGAATCTACATCTGAACGACATAGAGGATATGCTTCTTCTTGTTTCTCAACACAAGTTATTCAACCTCGAAGGAAGTGATATTGTTGACTTGGCGGTGGCATTGCGTATGTTCAGTAGAAGTCTCATCATCAAATGAAGAGTAGAGGATGTCCAGCTCGGTGTAGAAAGTTACCAGAAAAAACTCAACCTCACGAAACCTCAATAGGATTATCCTGGAATCTCTGCCAAAGAACTGTACAAACCATCGTATGATCCACCTGGAGCTGTCTATGAAGACTTGAACAAATGAAAGAGAGTCTTGCGGGCTGATGAGCTTTACAAGTTCTCAGATGGGACTCTCAAGTTAGTTCGTGCCTAACTTCATCACAGAGCACTCAATTTTTGCTTGGGATACAACAAAGAGATGTCTAGGATAAAATGGTCGAAGGAATCTGGAAAGATTAATGGGTGCATGGGAACTAAAGATGGACTACAGGCTGATGCATAGGACTGTAGGACCTAGTCATACTTAGTCTTCTTTCATAAAAGGTCCTATCTCATTATCTATCTTGTGAATATGTAAAATAAGTAATGTAGGCTTATAAAGTAGGCAAATATAAAGTGTTTGAGAACAAATTTCCAAGAATTTCTTAGTAAATTCAAAATCTTTCAAATTCTTGTACTCAACACTCTCTCTCTCTCTCTCTCTCTCTCTCTCTCTCTCTCTTCTATAATAATATATATATATTATTATATATATATATATATATATATATATATATATATATATATATATATATATATCTCATAAACTAAGAGGGGGGCATTAATATGTTCCTAATAAGGCTTGATAATAATCAGAACATTTTTCTCCCCAAACAGTTATGTTAACATATTTGAATCAATTGATATCCAAAATATCAAGAGATTTGACATTTTTGATAAGGGGAGAAAATGTGATTAAAATATAAGACTTATAACTGTGATCCTAATGACTTTAGTGCTGCTTCTTCCTCGTATGTGCAAAATACTTTCGTATATCGATGCACATATGCAGGGGGAGCAATTTTGGAAAAGAAAATATCAAGGTACAAAAAGTTTTGATTTATATCATCAGTGATTGGTTGAGTTTTTCAAATGGTTTTAAAGCAATGAGAACAATACCTAAAGACCGACCATGTAATTAATTTTATAGAGTTATAAGGTGGTTAAGGTTAGGTATCTGTTCCCATGATCTAGCCAGAACCAAAGGGATCTACCCAAGGACATTCCATTAGATAGAATAGAAGTCCTTAGGTATGATACAAAAGGAGTAAAATGAGAAAAGGGGATAAGGCAGACTAAGACAGAGCTAACACTGGAACAAACCCAACAAGATGTTAGTTATGAAGTCTTGGTAAGCATTTAAGGGGTTAAAGAATGAAAAAGAATTGTAAGGATACAGGGTGTAAAGAAAGAAGCCCTCCATACACTTAGGTAAAAACCGAGTCAATACATATGCTATCAGAAACACTAAGCTATTGGCTGGTATTGAAGATAGTCATCATGGACCCAGTGATGCAATACACAACCCTCCCTAGCCACTCGAGGTCTCTCAAAAGATTCTTGTTTCATTTCTCATGAATATTAAACACATTTCTATCAACCTTCTCACTCTGAGTTAGTTGGTAGTGGCAGTCTGCTCCAGCCTCCGATTACTAAAACCAAAGAGCACTATTGAGTCTAAAGCCATAAAAGAGATCATCTATAAATCTCATTAGGACACTAATCTAAAATATACTTGTTAATTCATACACTGTGACAACAAGAAATATATTAAGAGTCCTACGCATTATCCTTGAGATATCGCCAGAATATCAGAGTGATACTTAAGTATTCACAATGACGATGGAAATCCTTCTAGAGCCAACATCAAATAAGTTCAGTGGTAGGTGACTTGTGAGATCCTATATGGATCAAACTTGTGACACTGGATATTGATTCGGTTCAGACTACGAATTGACGATTGACAAATTTTGAAATGCTTAAAACTCTCAATGTGTTGCAAAACCACTTTAACAAGTAACACATCGATTGATTTTTAAATCAATTTTTGATTCAATCGATAACAAAGTAACTCACTGGTTCACTCTTATCATGATGTCTGCTTTGAGACGTTTCGGTAATGAGAACAAACTGAGTACGATGAATCTAACACACATGTGATAGAAAGATTCAATACTGTAAGCTGGAAATCCTATCAAGGAGATTCTTCTTAATTTGAATCTACCTGATCACAGGTCGGTCCTCACAGAACCGAAGGTTAATCCAACCAAACATGGGTGAATGACAAAGCTATATTCGTCCACCAACTTTATTGCTAACTGTTTTAATGCAAATTCATATAAAGATGGACATGGAGGTACCTGAATCCAGCAGAGTCAAAATTCATAGCCACATGCTCATACCTGACCGAGATATGTAAAGACACTATGAAAGCTCAAGTACATGTTTCAAAAGACTTTCACTACTCTGATACCGCACGTCTTCCTTGAAGTGACGAAATGTTAAAGTTAAAGAAATTTCAAGAGAGATGATTATACAAGCTTTCAAGACAAAGAAAGGTATGAGCATGTTGGTTCGAATGTCACAAGATCACAAGAGTGCAATAATTATAAGATGATGAAAAAAGATAAAGTTTGGCTGATGATCTCAAGAAGCTCAAGATCACATACAAGTAAAAGCTAAAGGAACAAGCTCAAGCTAAAAGTCATAAATCACTGCACATTTCACAAGATAAAGATAAAGACTTAAGAATATGAGCAAGACGGCTTAGATTAAGTTTGTGTTAATTGGAGTGACCTCCCTTAGGGGGATATTGTTAGAAATACGAAAAAGTCTTGGTCACTTCCAAAATGTCGTTAAGTAACTCGTAGTTAATATTTGGAACTTAGCTAAGCTGACCGAGTCAACATAAGATACCCCTTGTTGATCCACGATCTAGCTCATCTAGGATATCATAATCATGATCCAGCGGAATAACAAATAACACAATCATAATTAAGAACAAGGTGTTACTACTAAATATTAAGCCTTTCATTGTATTTGATCAGGATACAAAGGCTTACTATACTACTAAGCTACTAATAAGCTAGCTACTAAAGCTAGGCTCTTACAAGACTTTGAACGCCTAGAGAACACACCACACACCTTTAGGGATTACATTGTGAATAGAATGAATATAAACCAAGACCCTACCCCCTCTTTATATACTAGAGGGGTTAGGGTTTACAAGACCAGATAAGATCAAATAAAATTAAAACTATAACCAGCATGAAATACTATTTACTAATCTTCAATCACATTAATGTTGATCTTTATCTTTGCTGAGCATTAAATACTGTTGGAACTAATCTTCAATCACATAATGTTATTCCCAGCTTTGTCATGTAAGATCCACCATCCTTAATATGTTTTATCATACACACTCAAATATAATTCCCTAACAAACTTCCCCTAGATGAAAATGACAAAAACCAATAAGTCCCACCTTCCTTAACGCTAATAAGATGAAGTACTTCCCCTGAATCCATGCATTCTTCCCCTTTTTTGTCCATAAACAAATAGAGTGCATGTAATGGTAATAAACAATAAGCTCCCCTTAACATGTTTACCATACTCTTGAATCATGGCTTAGTAGGGCTCAAAGCAGCAAAGTATCAATGATGACGAAAAAATCAATAATCGAATTTGTTGTAGAAGTGATTTCCCAAACTTGTGTCTTAAAATCCGTTATCCTCATGACGTCAAGGTCTCATACCTCTATGTATAAGTAGACCTATGTCCTCTATACAAAATCCTCATTCCTCAATTAATAGACAACTGAGCACATAACGTAACTCCTTAAAACGATAGCAAATTACGATAGTAGAGCATCATAAAGAAAGTATTGTACACCTTTGCTAGATTCATCAAGTCCCCTTCGTCACAACTGCTTATAATCACGAACAAGTTATCTTAAAGTGACCAAAATCCTTTAAGAATATGAATAAGAAACACAAAACTGTGGAAATCAACTTTACAACATCAATAATTAATAATCAAATGTGCTCCTTCAAATAATCCTTCCCAAAAACAGCCATAAACATCATCATCGTTCAAGTATCCAAACGCGTCCAAAACCCAAAATGTGTGTATCATCCGATATCTAGGCCAACGCTAGCGGTACAACTACTATATCAAAAGACATAACTACCCGTACAAACCAAAACTGTCATTATGACCAAATTTCTGTCTCAAATCTTGTCCACTAAAGCTGTCACTAACTGTTGCTGAGTGGTTGCAAAACTGTAGTGATCTCACTTTCTCAACCAGTAGGAATGTAACACAACCAATAGAAACCGTTTGAAGAGCTAGCACTAAATCGTGAACTACCAGCATAACCGACATACAACCTATGAATAACCACGAGCGACCAGTAGTAACAATGATCAACCAGTAGAAAAAACATAATACCTAGCAGGAAATGAAACATCGAGTGTAACCATGGCAGTACTCTTTGAATATATATGTGAAGATGTCATTATATGACCACCAACAATCTTCCTCTGCTATACCAAGTAACCATGTCCAGAAACATCGACCAGAAACATGATCATTATGTATACACAAACCAAAAAACCAAAACCTTATCTAGTTCCTGCTACCCTTACATAGCCTCCTACTGGCTTCTACTATGGGTTTAAAAAACCCTAATCTTTTCATTTTTTATGGTTCAAGCAACAATAAACAATACAATAATACGCCACAATCCGAACACAAACAATCCAAACAAAACATAATCTCTTCATTTCTAAATAGTGCTACAAAACATGCTTATTACATCTCAAATTATGGATATTTGTTGGTCCCAGACCTACCTCCCCATAATCCGCCCATTGAATCCATCTCAGATCAAATCACAACAATAATAATAAGGGTTTGAAAAATGAACTATTAGTACCAGAGACAAACAAAAATTTGTATCTCGCTAGAGTTTCCATCACTTTGATCCAGATCACACTCCCCTTAGCTAGTTAAATAAAATGGGTTTGGTCCCAACCAAAATGCGACATATTATGTTTATGCAATAGAACAGCTTAAGACGAACATAATCAAATCAAGCAACAAATCAGATCGAACCATATCAATATTTAGAATTTAGGGATTGTGGCCTTTCAAGAACATCATGGACAGCAACACGACACCTTGTAGATCCTAGATCGATAGCCACAGGCTCTGATACCACATGTTGATCCCATGATCTAAGCACATCTGAAAGGATATCATAATCATGATCCAGGCGTAAAAATAACAGAAATAACACAATCATAATTAAAACAAGGTTTACAACTACACATTAAAGCCTTCATTGAATTTGATCAGGATACAAAGGCTTACTATACTACTAAGCTACTAATAAGCTAGCTACTAAAGCTAGGCGTCTTACAAAGACTTGACACCTAGAGTACACACACACACCTTTAGGTTTACATTGTGAATTGAATGAATGATAAACCTAGACGCCTACCCCTCTTTATATACTAGAGGGGTTAGGGTTTACAAGACAAGATAAGATCAAATAAAATTAGGAAACTATAAATCAGCATGAAATACTATTTGACTAATCTTCAATCAGCAATAATGTTGATTTTTATCTTTTAGCTGAGCATTAAATACTGTTTGACTAATCTTCAATCAGCATTAATGTTATTCCAGCTTTGTCTTGTAGATCCTCCATCTTTAATATGTTTTGTCATAATCAACTCAAAGTATAATTCCTAACACCCCTTATGTTGACCACGTCTCATGTAAGGGTATAAATACCCTTTCTATGCCATGGAAAGGGTTGTTGGTTCATTTCATAATACATTTTTTCCTTTCTCTCTCTAAAGTGTCCAACCACTCTTTCTCTCTCTAGATTTCTTCACTTCATTTCATATATTATTGTATGATTGATATTCTATAACATTTGAATTTAAAACTTAAATCTTCCCTCCCACACTTTGCCAACCCACAAACCTTCTTCAAATCTCAGCACTCTCTCATACTCACAACAAATTTAATTTGAATTTGAAATTCAAATTTAGGAGGAAATCTATTATCCATTCCTTAGGGAACACTCAAGGAAAATCCCTTAGTCCATTGGTTCTTCTTTTTCTCTTTAAAAATAGACTAACACCCACAAACTATCTAGTTACACACTTTACACTTTTTTTTAACAATTGGCTAATTGAGTTGGCTGGCCTTATCACACTTTGAGTGTTGGAATGAACTTGAAAAGGTCTAACATGAAGTGCACTTGTGGGTTTACAAAGACTGGTTAAATATAAACCAGCATTTGTAAACCTAAGGCTTTGTCTATAAATACCCCCTCTTGTCTAGTGTATTTCTCACCTCTTGCCATTCATTCTTTCTCTCTACTTTCTCTCTAATCTCTCCAACTCTAATAATCTTCTTGGTTCTAATCTCTTCTCTTATCATTAATTGAAAGAACACTTCTTTTGCAAGAGAGACACATAAGTAATTAATCCACACTTGTGTGTTGTGTCGAGGGTCTTCTTATCTCTATACCCTTTCTTCTAGAATCACGTCACTAGGTTAGGTTAGGTTGTTTCACAAACATACTATATTCATTTGTTAAGGGTGTAATAAGTCTTATAACTTTGTGGTTAAGCCTAGATTAGGTGAAGGTTTAGTTGGGGTTTAATACTTCCATAGGGAAGATCATAGTGGTCTTAGTGGTTAAGTCGAATCGTGAGATTCTTGTGGGTGGTTTCGAGGGAGGAATACTATTGGGAGTAGCTCTTCTTTGTAAGAGCAAATCTTTATGCATATCGGTGGAGTAGAGTTATAAACGGTTTATAGTCCACCCTAAGGATTTTACTAGAGTAATAATATAGGTGTCGTAGATTAGTAACTGGACATACGTATGGTATAAACCTCCCATCCCGAACCAATACATATCGTGGTGTCTATCTCTCTCACTCTATCTCTCTCTATTGTAGTGTTTGGTTATTTGGTTGTTTTCACCACTCGGACTCTTTGAGAGTTGATTATGTCGTTGTGTGGTGTTAAATTATGATTCAAGTTTTAAATTTATATTTTGCCGACTTAACCAAAAACAACACTTTAACGGGCAATGTACCCGGTCGGTGGGAGTTTCATAGTAAGTAGGGTGTTGATCGCTAAGAGCGAGGAACACTTTCAATTTATTAATA
>BQNB010032698.1:12315-52956 GCA_026074375.1 Tanacetum coccineum | reverse complement strand
ACCTGTATGACTTAATGTCAAACCTTTACTTTCAATAAATAAGAAACTTCGACACCATCTTCAAAGTTACTGATTTATCAATTTAGGGTTTTGCTAAAAAACCCTAACTCCACTGAATTATATACCGAAAAAGAACATATACATAAAATTCTTTTTACCAAAAATCATAAACTTAAAAAACCTTGTTGATCCCAGATATCACGATCCACCAGGCTCTCATACCAATTGTGAAAACTTAAGAATCGTTTCAGATTGTTTAGATCTTATATCTAGGATTATAAACATCAAAGATAAAAATTACGCAGCGGAATAATAACAATAAGAACAATGATGTTTTTCAAGGTTTTTCTTTTATTCAATTACAGCCCCAAATACTATTTGATCAGAATAGATTAGTTACTCTAACTAGTAACAGGGATTTACAATCCTTGAGGCTAAACTATAGACGTCTATACTATTTTACTCTACTATACAAACACACACGACACCTTTGTGTTTATACGACTCTCATATGATGTGCACACATAAAACTACACGTATGAACCTCCTTTTATAACATAAGGAGTCCAAGACTTACAAAGGATAAGAACAAAGACTTTTACAGAGGATAAGAACAAATAATATCTTTTAAACATTAAGCTTTATCTTCTGTTATCTTTATCTTCTTAAGGAGATCTTCTAAAATCTTCAAAATCTTCCATCTTTTGAAGAATTCTTCTTTTGTGTTTAAGTCCTTTTGTTTCATTCTTTTATTAATTTTGTCTCATCAAATCAAGAATCCCAACAACTAAGGATGAGACTAATGGCATTCTTAAGAGCTTTATAACCGAGATAGAAAATCTAGTTGATAAGAAAGTAAAGATAATCAGATGTGACAATGGAACAAAGTTCAAGAATAGAGTTATGAGTGAGTTTTGTGAAAAGAAAGGCATTAAGAAGGAATTTAGTGTAGCTAAAACTCCTCAGCAAAAATGTTGTTGCTGAGAGGAGAAATAAGACACTAATTGAGGCTGCTAGAACCATGTTAGCTGACTCTAAGTTACCAACTACATGTTGGGCTGAAGCAGTTAATACTGCTTGTTATATGCAGAATAGAGTATTAGTAGTTGCCTCATAACAAGACCCCTTATGAACTGTTTAGAGGTAGAACACCTGCTCTAAGCTTCATGAGACCATTTGGGTGTCATGTTACCATTCTTAATACCTTATATTATTTAGGCAAGTTTGATGGAAAGTCAGATGAAGGATTCTTTGTTGGATACTTAATGAATAGTAAGGCTTTTAGGGTATACAACATTAGAACTAGGAAAGTAGAAGAAAACTTGCATATTAGGTTCTTGGAGGATAAGCCTATTATTGCAGGTGATGGACCAAAGTGGCTGTTTGATATTGATGTTCTAACAAAATCAATGAATTATGTGCCAGTTGTTGCAGGTACAAACTCTAATGATTTTGTAGGTACAGAAGAAAGTATTGGTGCAGGTCATTCTAGCAAGGAGACAGGATCTAGCCAAGACTACATTTTGATGCCACTGTGGAAAGATGGTTCACTATTTGATTCTTCTTCAAAGAATGCTAGTAATGATGAACCACAACCTCCTAGTGATGCTAGAAAGAAGGATGATGAAGGTGTATGTAAAGAAAGTGGAATTGAAGTGAAATTGATGATCAAGAGAGGCCTGAAAGCAATACTCAAGATGTTAATACTGCTGGGCCAAGTATTAATACTAAACCAGCCATGTTTTATTTGGGAGATAATGCTACACTTAAAGCCACACATGTTGATTTCTTTGGTGATGAAATTAAAGTGAATATGAGCAACATTACTACCACATATCTAGTTCCTTCTACTCCAAAT
Source organism: Tanacetum coccineum (assembly GCA_026074375.1). Lineage (NCBI taxonomy): Eukaryota > Viridiplantae > Streptophyta > Magnoliopsida > Asterales > Asteraceae > Tanacetum > Tanacetum coccineum. Next base: position 51,098 of record BQNB010032698.1, on the reverse strand, counting down.
ACAAGAATCCATAAAGAAATCATTCTATATCTCTTGATCATGGTGATTGATGTGTATGTGTTGTATTGTTCTGTTGGTGTATAGAAAAGGAGAATGACAAACACAATACAAATGAACAAGGGTTTATTAGTGCTGTTTATGAAGGGAAAATCATAATGTGACCTTCATCATCTTGTCGAGTGTTTGGCTTGCTTTCCTATCCCATGAAGAACCCAAAAGGATTGCCAATAAGCTCTAATGTGATTCGCTTGCGGTGTGTGAGATTAGCAATGCGAGGATGTGCTTCTATAGTTTAAGCTACAAAAGGTTTGGGTACTACTGGATTTGCCTAAGGGTAAGAGGGCTATTGGTACAAAATGGATTTTTAGGAACAAGAAAGATAGAGAGAGCTTTGTAATCAGAAAAATGCAAGGTGGGTGGTTATCACAAGGACACATACTACAAGTAGAAGGCATTGACTATGATGAAGTTTTTGCCCCTTATAGCAAGAATTGTAGGCAACAGGTGGTTCTTAGCCTATGCTTCCTGTATAGGATTTATAGTGTTTCAGTGCGATGTGAATAGTACTTTCCTTTATGGTAGGATTGAAGAGGAGGTATATGTGTGTCAAGCTCCAGGGTTTGAAGATCCTGACTATCTAGACAAAGTCTACAGGGTGGTAAAGCACTTTATGGTTTGCATCAAGCTCTAAGAGCCTGGTATGAAACCTTGGCCAAGTATTATTGGAGACAATGGGTTTCACAGAGGAAAGATAAATCAGACCTTGTTTATCGAGAAGCAAAAAGGGGATATTTTGCTTGCACAGGTCTATGTTGATGACATTATCTTTGGATCTACAAAAAAGGATTTGTGTATTGAGTTTGAGAAACTAATGCATGACAAGTTTTAGATGAGTTCTATGGGAGAACTCACTTTCTTCTTAGGGTTGCAAGTGAAGCAGAAAGAAGATGGGATATTTATCAGTTAGGATAAGTATGTAGCCTGACAATTTTAAGGAAGTTTAGTTTTCACAGCCCCTCACATAAAACAACATCTACCCTAACCCCACAATTAATTTATACATGTCAGGACAACAAGCACCCCAATGGATACAGAAAAGCCTTTGCTTAAGGACTCGGATGATGATGATGTTGATGTTCATCTTTATAGGTCAATGATTGGATCATTGATGCATCTTACATCATCTAGACCAGACATTATGTGTAAAGTATGTGCATGTGCCAGATTCCTAGTCATACCTAAGGTTTCACACTTACATGCTGTGAAAAGGATTTTTACGTACCTAAAAGGCCAACCTAAATTAGGCCTTTGGTATCCTAGAGATTCGTCCTTTGACTTGGTGGCATATTCTGATAGTGACTATGCTGGAGCAAGCTTGGATAGGAAGTCTACAACAGGAGGTTGTCTGTTCCTAGAGTGCAAATTAATATCATGGCAGTGCAAGAAGCAAACTGTGGTTGCCACTTCATCTACTGAAGCTGAATATGTGGCTGCTGCTAGTTGTTATAGACAAGTACTCTGGATTTATAATCAAATGCTAGATTATGGGTATAATTTTATGCACGCCATGATTAATATTGACAATAACAGTATTATATGTATTATTAAGAATCATGTTTTACACTCTAAAACAAAACACATAGAGATTAGACATCATTTTATAAGGGACTACAATGCTAAAAAGTTAATTCAAGTGGTTAAAATACACACAGATAACAATTTTGCAGACTTACTTATAAAAGCCCTTGATGTTGGAAGGTTTCAGTACTTGGTTGCAAGTATTGGAATGTTAAATCCTTAAAGTTTTAATCTCTTTGTGTCTTTGTAATGTTTTTTAAAGGATTAGTACTGTTAGTTGTATTAATTAGTACTGCTAAGTATAACTAGTACTGTTAGTTATACTTAAGACTGCTAGTTAAAACTGTTAGTAATAATTAATACTGTTAAGAAGAAAATGATTTGGATTGTGTTTTCTTGGTTTTGGACTAACACTTGCAGGATAAGCAAAGCAGTATGGTTGGATTTGGTGATACCAATTGTGGAGTTTGATTTTGATTTTGATGCTGCTAAGGAAGTTTCTACTGCTGAGAAAGATGTTAGTACTGGTGAGCCAGTTTCTACTACTGGTGCAGCAGTTACTACTGCTAGTGTTGCTGTTAGTACTGTCAGTCCTACAAGAAATACTAGAGTTACTACTGCTGATGACATTACTATGGCTGAGACAATGATGTATATCAGGAAGAGTGCAGTCAAAGACAAAGGTAAAGGTAAAATGGATGAATCTGAAACTGTACATACCAAGACAAAGTTGCAGCAAGAACAAGAAAGACTTGGTTTTGAAGCAGCTGTGAGATTGCAAGCTGAACATGAGGAATAAGAGAGGCAAAAGATTACCATGGTACATGAAGCAGCTAGTTCTTTTAATGTTGAAGAATGGGAAGACATACAAGCTAGAGTTCAAGCTGATGAAGAGTTAGTACAGAGGTTACAAGCAGAGGAAAGAGAAAAGTACACTGAAGCAGACCAAGCAAGAATGCTTGTAGAGCTTATCAATCAGAGAAAGAGGTATTTTGCTGCACAAAGAGCTAAAGAAAGGAGGAACAAGCCACTCACACAGGCTCAACAGAGGACCTATATGTCTAATTATATCAAGAACATGGGAGGTTATACACTATAGCAGTTGAGCGGTTATTCCTTTGATGAGATCAAGACTTTGTTTGAAACAACAATGAGGAGTGTAAACACTTTTGTTCCAATAGAGAGTGAAGTTGACATAGCAGATCCTGAGTTAGCAGTTGGAAGTTCAAAAAGGGATGCAGAAAAAGAACTTGATCAAGAAAGTTCTAAGAGGCAAAAGATTGATGAAAGCTCAGAACTAGCTGAAGAACCAAGAGATAAAGAAGCTGATGAACTGTCACAAGAAGAGCTGCAACAAATAATGATAATAGTTCTAGAGCAAGGGATGAATGTTGAAGCCTTACAAACTAAGTATAAGTACTGGAAGATCATCAGAGTTAGAAATCATACTAAGGTACATCACTTATTTGATGATATACTGAGATCCTTTGACAGGGATGACTTAGTGATGTTGTGGAGTCTGATTAAAGAGAAGTTCAATTCAACAAAACCAACAGATGACAAAGAAAGAGAGATATATGTTGAGTTGAAAAGATTATTTGAACCAGATACAAATGATGAGTTATGGAAGCTTTAAAAGAATATTCATGATTTAACTTGGAAGCTATATGATTCATGTAGAGTGCATCATGTATATACAGAGGAGGGAATATACATCTACATGCTGGTAGAGAAGGAGTATCCATTATCAAGGGGAACTCTTACATTGATGATGGTCGCAAAGCTCTTAGTGGATCAAGATAATGAGATGTCCAGAGAACTTCTTAGGAAGATATTCATGCAGGTTGAAAGACCAAGAAGATGAAGTGTTTGGAAGAATCCTCTCAGAGAACAAGGTTTAATTCAAAGAAACTTGATGATTTGGAGGTAAATCATAAGTTTAGGGGAGGATTGTTAGGAATTAAAAGTCTTCATACTTAGTATTGCCAAGCCAAGAGTCAGTATTACTCAAGTTACAACTTCCAGTACTAACCAGTTAGTACTGCTAGAGTAAGTTAGTACTGTCAGTACTAACTTAAGACTGCTGAAGGACTTAAGACTGCTGGATGAAGATTAAGACTGCTAAAGTGATAAAGACGTGTCAAGTAATTTGTATTGACTTATTCATAAGACTGCTTAAGTGATAAAGAGTGTCATAGTAATTTGTATTGACTTATTCAGTGTATATCTTATAAAGTTAGAAAGATACGTATAAGATTAATATTACAGAATATTTGTAGTTATCTTGTAAAGGACTCCTTTGTGTATAAAAGTAGATCCTAGGTTATGGTGTAAGATAGATGTTTTTTGATATATAGCTTCAAGGTTGTAAACCCTAGTACTACACAGAGTACTCGTATTATTGATAATAATAATATTGGAGCTTTTCAGTAATATCATTGTTCATATAGTTTACTGTTTTATAAATATTCTTCTAAGTATTAAAGAGTAGATTCCACATACTCTTTAGTATTCATAAAGTTTCTATCATAGTTGTTTTGGATATATCCAAAGTAACTTAACCTTTTCAAGCTAAGGAATCGATCTTAAGTTGGGATCAACAACTTCAAAAGGTTTGGAGGATGTTCTTAAGAATGGGCCATGGATGATCCGAAAGAGCCCTGTCATTCTTAAGAATTGGACTATGAATACTCGTTTATGTAAGGAAGAGTTAACTCGCATTCTAGTATGGGTTAAGATTCATGATGTTCCTATACAGGTTTTCTCGGAAGATGGCTTAAGCATTATCGCGTCTCAAATTGGTAAGCCTATTATGCTTGACTCCTATACCTCCTCGATGTGCATTGAGTCATGGGGGAGAAGTAGTTTTGCCCGATGCTTGATTGAAATTAATGTGGATGATGTTCTTAAAGAGAGTCTTACTATGGGTGTTCCTTTAATTAAGGGTTCGGGGTTTATAATTGAAACAGTTAATATTGAGTATGAATGGAAGCCGCCTCGATGTGACCAATGTAAGATATTTGGTCATGTTCATGACCATTGCCCTAAAAAGGTGTCGATTCCTCCTATTGTTGATACTCTTATTATTGAGAAGATCAATGATGGATTCCAAACGGTAGGAAAAACAAAGAAGAAGGGTAAATCTAGGTCCACTAATGGTGGTCAGTTTGGTGGTCACTCGGTGAAACAAACTGTTAGGTATGAGCCAAAGGCGACTGCGAGCGTGCCAAAGAAGGGAGCTACTAATCTAGGTAATGTATCTAAATTGTCTTCTATGTTAAACGATCAGCCTCTTAAGGCTATTGTTCCTCCTGCTAAGGAAGGTAATATCACTATGTATAATTCTTATGCTGCCTTGGATGATGAAAGCGAGGAAGATGTTGAAAATGTGTATGATGAATCGGATAACTTATTAAATGGTACAAGAATAGGTGAAAGTTCGTCTACTTTCACGGTTGCTGTTGGTTAGCTTTTTTGGATGCGTAGTTTGTTCTAGTTTCAATTTTTTAGTTGTTTCTAGAGTTGTATGTGTTTATGGCATGTCATAAGCACTAGTTTTAGGAGTTTATCAAGTTGCTAGCTTGAGGTTAATGTGGTACTTCAGCCACATTCCATTTGTACTTAACTTTTTTGGTTTTAATATACTTTACCGGGGTAACCCCTTACCTAAAAAGGTTATCGTCAAGAAGAGGGGATACATTTCGAAGAGTCATTTGCACCGGTTGCGCGTATTAAAGCTATTCGCATCTTTATTGCCTATGCTGCTCACATGAACATGACAGTATTCGAAATGGATGTGAAGACTGCTTTTCTTAATGGCATTCTCAAGGAAGAAGTATACGTGAGTCAACCTGAAGGATTCGTTGATCAAGACCATCCGACACATGTTTTCCGTCGAAAGAAGGCATTGTATGGATTGAAACCAGAGTGCCAAGGGCTTGATACGACTTGCAATCTAAGTTCATGCTATCTCAACAATTTGTCAAAGGTTCTGTTGGGATTAAAAGTCTTCTTGATGCTGTTTGGATTACTGCTGCTCATGTTTTGTTAATACTGCTCAGCTGGATTTAGTGCTGCTCATGAACTCAAAGAAAATATACTAAGTAGTTACTACTGCCGGTACAAAAGTTAATGCTGCTAGTGAAAGTTACTACTGCTGGTACAAAAGTTAATGCTGCTAGTGAAAGTTACTACTGCTAGTACAAAGACTGCTTGAAGTTAATGCTGCTGAAGAGTTACTATTGCTCAAGATAATATTCTAAGTAGTTAGTACTGCTAGTATTAAGTTAGTACTGCTAGGGTAAGTTCGTACTGTTTGTTAGTACTGCTTACTTGATATGTATTAGTTATTTATAGAAAATATTTTATATACTTAGGAAAGTATTGTAAGCCGAGTAGGACTCCTTGGTGTATAAAAGGAGGTCCCAGGACATAAAGATTTGATGAAAGTACATAACCAAATCAATCTTTGGTCGAATAATTACTTAGCTTCAAGTCTTTTTAACCCTATACTTTAAGAGTCTTTTCGTATTATCAATAATTAATTTTGGAAGCTTATTTGTATATATTTATGTTCATTGAATTACTATTTCATTGATAATTCTTCTTAATATTAAAGATTAGATTCCGTATAATCTTTAATACATTCAAACAAAGCTTTTACTATAGTTGTGATAGATTTATCTAATATAACTAAACCTTAAACAAGCATAAGGAATTCTATCTACTGAAGTGGGATCACCAAGTGGTATCAAATCTTGTTGAAAAGCCTTGAATAAGAAGAACATGTTTTTATACACAAGATCTTTTGCTAAAAGATGTGGATCAAGATTCTATATACCTGGTGGCTGCATCCAAAGTTCCCATGCTCAAACCTGGTGAGTACGAGATCTAGAGGATGAGGATTGAACAATATATCTAGATGATTGACTATGCACTATGGGAAGTCATAGAGAATGGTGCAACCTTGCTAAAAACAACAATGTGGAAGGAGTTATGATAGAGATGCCTATTACTACTACTGAAGAAAAGGCTCAGAGAAGATTAGAGGTGAAAGCTAGAAGTACTTTAATGATGGCCATTCCCAATGAACATCAGTTAAAGTTTAACTCTATAAAGGATGCTAAGAAGTTGCTGGAAGTGGTAGAAAAGAGATTTGGTGGGAATGCAACTACTAAAAAGACTCAAAAGAATCTCTTAAAGCAACAATATGAAAACTTCACCGCTCCAAGCTTAGAGATTCTTGATCAAACTTTGTATAGGCTTCAAAATCTTGTGAGTCACCTAAGTGGAACAAGAAGATGTTAATCAGAAGTTATTAAGAAGTTTGTCACCTAAGTGGAACACACATGCTGTTGTGCGGAGGAATAAAGCTGATTTGGATATAATGGGTGATGACCGGTAATCTATCTAGGGTTAAGTATTGTAAAATATTATGGTTTTGTATTTTTGAATTCTTTTGATCTTGTCAGTTTTCCTGATGGAAGCTGAAAAGTTGACTTATGTTGACTAATTTGCGTAAAAACGGTTTCGGTTTAACCGGGAGTTTGATGGAGTATTGAGTTGGTAAATGAATCTCTTTTGATTTGTTTTTCTGTTTTAGTGTGGTTTTGAGGTTTTCTGTGCTTTCCGGGAAGTTTTCCCGCGATTTGCGAAAACTCATCACGCAACGCGTACCGGCAGTACGATTTAATTAAGTGTGGAGGTTTATGAGGTTGGGAATGTGTTAATAGGTTTATTGATTTAATAAATTCATAATTTTGAAGTAACATTGATTTAAAGTGTAAATCGTGAGTGTGAGATTTAAGGTTTATTTGAAAACGGTTGTTTCTGTGGATTTCGGTAACGGACTGTAGCAGTCGTGAAAAGGTGAAATTTTGGGCAAATGCGAGTTGTCAAAACCTATTTTGAGGTTGAAAGTGTTTTTAAAGTGATGAGCAAGGTTCGATCAAGTTTTGTTAAAAATTTCGTATTTTCGGTCCGGAGTCGGCTAGTAACGGCTCAAAATGGATTTTTGAGCAATCTAATGTGATAGGTGTCATGTGAATAACCCAGGTTTATGGAAAAATGATTTTTAACGCAATGAAAATATTAACAAAGTTCGGTTGGCGTTTTAAAGATAAGAAAATGTAGCTTTTAAGTGATCCCGACACGAAAAAAGAGACCCGAAACCTTCCCTTGGATTCCTTGTAGACGTGTGCAAGCAAAGGGAACAACAAGGCTAAATTTTAGCTAAGTTGTCCACCCTTTGTACACATTTATGCTTCCATTAACCTCATTTTCACATACATGCACCTTCCAAAAATTTGAAAACAAAAAATATCCTCTCCTTCCTTCCTTGTGGTTTCGACGAGCACACACACACATACACTTTTGATTTTTGAAGATTTATCAAGAGCGGGGTTATAAGAATTGATAGTGGGTCGTTATTGGTTGAACACAAGTTATTTCATAAGGTTTTTGGGTCATCTTCTCCGCGTCCAAAACTCGAACCAAACTCATCATTTTGTAAGTTTTTCTAAAACTAAAATTTTATTGTACTTCTAAGCTTCTTATGGTATGTTAATGCTAGTTGTACAAGTTGATCGTCGAAAAGGTTAAGTCTTGATGTTTAAAAAGGGGTGTTTGTTCGCGTGTTATATGAACAAAATAATAAGGGTTTTGAGTTTGAACATAATGGTTGTTGTGGTAATTTTTCTTTTTGTAAGGATGATTATTTTCGAGCTTATGGCTTATTCAATAAGCTCATAGAGCTTATTTGGTTTTCATTGGGCTTCCAACATGGGCTTGGCCCATTGGTTTTGTTCGTTGGGCTCGGTGTGGGCTCGGCATGGGCTCGGTTGGTCAACCGAGGCCCAACCGAGGGTGCGTTGGGTTAAGTCCGGCCCACCAAGGGTCCGTTTGGATTGGTAAGGCCCGATAAGGGTGTGTTTGGTTACGCGGCCCAAGTAGGGTGCGTTTGTTTGTCACGGCCCAACGTCGGGTGGGTTTCGGCCCATCCAAGGGTCCGTTTGGTTTCGTTTGGGTACCGCTATGGGCTCGGCCCATTTTGATCTTGGCTTATTGATTTTGGACTTATATTTTTGGCTTATTCGGTTTAAGCTTTCTTCGATTATGACTTATTTTGAGCTTGTGATTTTCGGCTTATATAAATAAGCTTATAGCTTATTTGGATTTCGGATTTATATATTAAGCTTATAGCTTATTTGATTTTCGAGCTATGTAAAAAGATATATTCAAAGAAAAATATATTTTAAATATATATTTTAAATAGTGGTGCATTGATTCGGCTTAATGAACTCAAGGTCCACTGGGTCTTAGTATATATATATTTTGGGTTTATGAAAAACATATGGATTAAGTTATGATATCGGGCTAAGTATTTAAAACCGTAATGGGCCTTGGGGCCCAATATGAAGTAAGTGGACTAATGGATTTGAGTTGGATTAAGAGGGATTTTTGTTGGAATGGTCGAATGTAAAGGGATTATTTGTTACGACTTAATACATCATAATGAAAGTATTGATGTTGTCGGAAAATGACGGATTTGTGAAAAGTGTTTTGGTTAAGGTTTAAAACCTTGGAAAAAGTCATAAAGATGTACGGGTCATGCAGAATTTTCGAAAGAGTTATATACTTAGAGATTTTTGCTAAAGGAGATAAAGTTTTAATAATTTAATAAAATATATTTAACACCCCCAAATTTCACGCAGCGGAATATACAACATTGGGTGTTAATTCTTAGTACAATTACATAAAGATATAGAAAACGACTCGAAAAGAGGCGTTTAAAAACATTGTTCCATTTAAAGAAGTTTCAGAGTAATTAAACATATATATATATATAATATATTGTATCGATTTCGGAAAGGTGGATTATTCTACCTTGGTTTTGTCGAGCATCTGTTGCTCGTTTCTTTCGTATATTTTTCGTAAATTATTTTGGTCAGTTGTACCGTTTAACGGATCGAGGTGTTGAAATTAGTTGTATTGGTGTCACACTTTGCCCAAGTGTTTTTGAGTCGTTTTCGCGTAATTACCACACAACCATAAAATAAGATAAATATTAATAATGAGATAAGTCTTGGTAACAAGACGACAGTTTTTGTAATGAGATTAATGTTATGAGATAACAGGTTTCGGATGATATGAATTTAGAATGGGATTTTTAAATTATAAAGAAAGGATTTTTCGTGAGTTAGGACGAACAATTGTAAAATAAGATAATTTTGTGCGAGTATTGATATAGTGAGTATATATTAGGTCGTTTCCAGGTATATTGTACGCTTACGTAGAGATTTATTGTGTTATGCTTTATTGAGATTGCGGTTGCTTTGATTGCTGATTGAGGTGAGTTCTCGTAGCCCTACTTTTTATTGTTTTTTCGTTGGGGGAAATGATACTCAAATGTGTTTTGAAGTGTTTTGAATTGATATGTGCGAAATGTAGTTTTGTTTTTGGGACAAGATATGTGCTTATGAATTGTTATGTGAATATTATGTGTTGATTTACTTGCATGTACTGTGTTTGGCATGGCAAGGTTCTGTGTGGGTAACTTGCAATTCACTGTGTTTGGCATGGGCAAGGTTTCTGTGTGGTACTTGAATGTACAGTGTTAGGAATACAATGTTCTGTGTGGTATTTCTTGCATTTACTGGTGGATGGCATGCAAGCATCTGTGTGGTAACCCCAGATATAGTGGCTCGCACTGGTAATTGAGATGATTTGTGGTATCATATGTAGCCTTAGTTGCGTGCATTGAATTGGTTAGATGATTTGTAGTATCTAAGTAGCCTTAGTTACGTACATAGGATTGATAGTTGATTGATGGTTCCATGATGCCTTGGTTGTGCATGCATTGAATTGATGATTGATTTGTGATGCCATGTGGCTATAGTAGTGCGAGCCTTAAATGATTAGGTTTGATTTTGGTTTTCCATGCTGCTTAGTTGCGCAAGCATTAGACGAATGATTGACCTCTAGGTTATCTGATTGCCTTGAATTAGGTTCCACCCGGCACCCCCCCACATTCGCGCACCCCCGCCCCCCCCCCCCCCCCCCCCCCGCCCCCGCCCCCGCCCCCCCCTTCCCCCCCCACCCCCCTAGCCCCCCTCCCTCTGCCCCCCGGCATATTGCCTTGAGGGTTTTTAGTAGAAATTGTCGCAGGTAGCGACGTGAATTTGATGATATTTTTTTGAGAGTATGTGTTTTTGAGCGGATGACCAGTGTGCCCGCTTGGTGATGATAATTTATATATATACGGTTTACAACATCTAATTTCAAACGTTATGATGGAGTTGTAATATGTAAGAAATAATGAATGCTGATAATTTGGATAACATATTTTGCTACTTATACCCTTTTACCGTGTCTAATCCATAGGTATGCTACCCTTGTGGTTTGTTGACCAGAGAGATTTCCACCTAGGCGACGGGCTCCAGAGCTCCCAAGTGCCAAACGATTGTTTTGATGACCCCCATTAGGCTTAGGCAAGGGCTTATCTAGTTGGACGGACACTGAGTCTGAACCTTTTGAGACCTTGGGACGAGTCGCCGAGACACCTCACGTTGTAGCATCACCTATTTCGTTCCCTGATAGTACACCACCTGTTGGTCATGTTGAGGAGTCAGAGGGTTCTGGCACATCTAGTACGAGATCCACGTCATCATATTCCACCATACCTCTTTCACCAGATCACCTACTTACCCGTGATACACCCATTTTGGTTCCATCTCTTTGTAGGACCGCACGTATGGCCGTGCATGTCCAGCCTGTGTTGTCACCTGGCTACTCTGTTCATATAGCAGAGGCATCATCTATGTCTGATGTAGCATTTCATAAGAGGTTTAGATCCTCTTATGAGAGTTCACCATCCCCATCACCTACCCTTCCAGTCCGGAAGCGGTATAGAGGTACGTCTGAGCTTATTTTGGGTACTGAATAAGTGAGGAATGAGTTAGTGGATGAGAGGTTTTTTGGATCTGAAAGTGGGAGTGAGGACGCAGAGATGAGGGTCCTGCTACGCGGGGATGAGGATCCCGGTTTGGCGATTAATTGGGTATGATTAGATGATTAGAGTCGAGGTATAAAGGACGAGGGTCATAGAGTATAGAGGGATGGACTTGGTTTTTAAGAGGAGGAGGATGAGGCCTAATTTGAGGATCGGCAGCAGGCAGCCCAGTTAATGGAGATAACTAATGGGAGAGCATATAGGATTGGTTTATGGGGCCTGAGATACCCGAGAAGTCAGCAGCTGAGGAGGATCAGAGTATAAGTACTTTGAGGTAGTCATGGGGGTTCTGTTCGCACCTGATCCCGAAGATCAAAGAGGGTGTCAGCATTAGACAGCCTGCACCTTACCACTTTGACAGACCGGAAGGACGGTACGGTTTATATTGATGTACCTACTTACCCACCATCAGCACCACCTGTACAGACACCACCTTCACCCGATTGGACACCCGGTTCACTTCCCATTTCTCCATCACATTCTGATGTTCCATCACCCGTTTCATCACCCCTGATATCGTTGACCGTCCCATCACCAGTGGCTACCCCGACAGCTACCATCCCAGTTGATGAGGACCAGTTCATACAGGTAGGAGCCCAGTTAGAACTTTATGGGAGTAATACTTAAGATCATACCAGCATTTTAACACGACGCCAACCCACCTTGGTTATGCAGAGATTGATAGGGATGAAGTGGAGTTATCACACTAATTCGGGAGGGTAGTTAGGGATGAGATATTTTCTCAGAGGTATCAGCTCAAGAGTTTAGAGCAGGAGCAGGAGAGAGATGTTATGACATTTAGAGCTTTATGGAGGCCCGTGCTGGCATTGGAGACATGGGCAGGACATGTAGACACCCGGATGGCAAATATGTCACTAGCAGGATATGATGACCATAGGTTGGTTCATGATTTATTAGTACATCATACTTCTTTGCAGCATGAGCTGCAGGAGATGAGGGGACGTGTTTCTGCCTTAGAGCAGGAGAGGGATCATGGAGAGCAGTAGATGGTATAGGGTTTGGTTAGCGTTTTGTATAGCATTAAACTGAGTAGCGTCGGTTAATGTTAGTATTCCGAACGAAAAGGTTTCTTTTAGAAGTGGTAGTTATGTCTCTTGTTGATGAGCGAACTATGTCGAAATTATTGTCATAATAGTAGAGAAAACATCGTTTGGCGATTGTTCTTTTGTGAGTTATCGGTACTTAGAGTTATTATCGGTATGAGTGGATAAGATTTGAGATGCGATTAGTTGTTGTGTTAAGACCGCCGCCCATTTCCTTATTAGGATGTGGCGTACGGATGTAGTTGATAGATTTTAAGAAACGTCCGATCATAGGATGAGTAGTGCCAAAATGGTTAACCAAGCAAGGTTGCTTGGGGAATTTTGAGTGTGAAAGTATTGGTATTGTGAGTCATGTTGTGTAGGACCTATACCCCGTAGGGTTAGTCCCGTTGGTTGGATAATTAGAAAGATTTGGCCATGCCAAATTCTGATTTAATAGTCGTCACGCCGAGGACTGGATCAAATCCTGACACCCGACTGGGACTATGTGACTTAAGTTTGAAGGAATTGTGAGAACTGAGGAGTTAGTAGGAAGCTATCGTACTCTTACGAGTGGTATTAGAATGTTATGAGATTATGTGGTTTGCAATTTTGGCTGTAGAGTGACCATGAGTCTGTGTAAGATGTGATCTATGGAAAGAGTTAGTCTTTAGGGGGATCGTAAGAAACCTCATCTGAAGAGACTAAACCTTAGTGATCGATGTGACTTTGTAAGGAATGGAATTTCCTGTTAGTGTTGTGAATCGATGATACGAGTTGAATTTCGGGGCGAAATTCCTTTAAGGGGGTTAGACTGTGATAACCGGTAATCTGCCCAGGGTTAAGTATTATAAAATATTATGGTTTTGTATTTTTGAAGTCTTTCGATCTTGTCAGTTTTCCTAATGGAAGCTGAAAAGTTGACTTTTGTTGACTAATTTGCGTAAAAAACGGTATCGGTTATTAACCATGAGTTTTGATGGAGTAAAATTAAGTTCCGATTTGAATCTCTTTTGATTCGTTTTTCTGTTTTAGTGTGGTTTTGAGGTTTTCTGTGCTTTCCGGGAAGTTTTCCCGCGATTTGCGAAAACTCGTCACGCAGCGCGTACCGGCACGACGATTTAATTAAGTGTGGAGGTTTATGAGGTTGGGAATGTGTTAATGGGTTTATTGATTTAATAAATTCATAATTTTGAAGTAACATTGATTTAAAGTGTAAATCGTGAGTGTGAGATTTAAGGTTTATTTGAAAAACGCGGATGTTTCTATGGATTTCGGTAACAGACTGTAGCAGTCGTGCGAAAAAAGTGAAATTTTGCGGGCAAATGCGAGTTTGTCAAACCCTATTTTGAGGTTGAGAAAGTGTTTTTAAAAGTGATGATCAGGTTCGATCAAGTTTGTTAAAAAATCGTATATTCGGTCCCGGAGTCGGCTGGTAACGGCACAAATTTTTGAGCAATCTAATATGATAGGTGTCATGTAAATAACCCAGGTTTATGGAAAAATAATTTTTAACGCAATGAAAATATTAACAAAGTTCGGTTGACGTTTTAAAGATAAGAAAATGTAGCTTTTAAGCGATCCCGACACAAAAAGAAAGACCCGAGACCACCATAGGATCCTAATCGGTCAAGGAAACAAGGAAAGGGCAAGGAGGCTATTTTCTAGCAAATGTGTCTCCCTAGTACTCATTAAACCACAAATACCTCAACCATTTCACTCATTCTCTCATTTTCAAAAAATACCAAACATTTTTATCTCTCTTCTTTCTTTCTCTCTATATCCGGCGAACCAAAAAAGAGGAGGAAGACAAAGATTTTGAAGATTTTGGCAAGACCACGGGTTAAGATTTTATTATTGGGTTGGTAACTAATATATACGGGTTAAGAAACAAGGTTTTTTGGTATTATTCGCGTGTCTCGATCGAACCAAACTCATCAAACAAGTAAGTTTTTATAAAACTTTGAATTTAAATTATACTTTTGTGATTATGGTGATGTCTAGATGCTAGTTGTACAAGTTGATCGTTGAAACAGTTAAGTCTTGATGTTTAAAAAGCGGTGTTTGTTCGCGTGTTATATGAACAAAATAATAAGGGTTTTGAGTTTGAACATAATGGTTGTTGTGGTAAATTTTCTTTTGTAAGGATGATTATTTTCGAGCTTATGGCTTATTCAATAGGCTCATAGAGATTATTTGGTTTTCATTGGGCTTGGCCCATTGGTTTTGTTCGTTGGGCTCGGTGTGGGCTCGGCATGGGCTCGATTGGCCAACCGAGGCCCAACCGAGGGTGCGTTAGGTTAAGTCCGGCCCACCAAGGGTCCTTTTGGATTGTTAAGGCCCGACAAGGGTGTGTTTAGTTACGTGGCCCAAGTAGGGTGCGTTTGTTTGTCACGGGCCAACGCTGGGTGGGTTTCGGCCCATCCAAGGGTCCGTTTGGCTTCGTTTGGGTACTGCTATGGGCTCGACCCATTTTGATCTTGGCTTATTGATTTTGGACTTATATTTTCGGCTTATTCGGTTTAAGCTTTCTTCGATTATGACTTATTTTGAGCTTGTGATTTTCGGCTTATATAAATAAGCTTATAGCTTATTTGGATTTCGGATTTATATATTAAGCTTATAGCTTATTTGATTTTCGAGCTATGTAAAAAGATATATTCAAAGAAAAATATATTTTAAATATATATTTTAAATAGTGGTGCATTGATTCGGCTTAATGGACTCAAGGTCCATTGGGTCTTGGTATATATATTTTGGGTTTATGAAAAAACATATGGATTAAGTTATGATATCGGGCTAAGTATTTAAAACCGTAATGGGCCTTGGGGCCCAATATGAAGTAAGTGGACTAATGGATTTGAGTTGGATTAAGAGGGATTTTTGTTGGAATGGTCGAATGTAAAGGGATTATTTTGTTACGGGTTAATAATTCATGATGAAAGTATTGATGTTGTCGGAAAATGACGGATTTGTGAAAAGTGTTTTGGTTAAGGTTTAAAACCTTGGGAAAAGTCGTAAAGACGTACGGGTCATGCCAAATTTTTGAAAGAGTTATATACTTAGAGATTTTTGCTAAAGGAGATAAAGTTTTAATAATTTAATAAAATATAGTTATTTTACTTGGAAAACTTATGACGAGACGTTGTACCCTGTTAGCCCGATAATAAGACGAAGTTATAATAAAATATTACTATTTTATCTAAATAATCAAGTATTTAGTGAATATATATATATATATATTGTATCGATTTCGGAAAGGTGGATTATTCATCCTTGTTTTTGAGCTCATGCTCGTTCTTTCGTCAGTTTTTCGCAGAGTATTCTGGTCAGTTGTACCGTTTAACGGATCGAGGTGTTGAAATTAGTTGTATTGGTGTCACACTTTGCCCAAGTGTTTTTGAGTCGTTTTCGCGTAATTACCACACAACCATAAAATGAGATAAAATATTGATAATGAGATAAGTCTTGGTAACAAGACGGCGGTTTTTGTAATGAGATTAACGTTATGAGATAACGAGTTTGGGATGATATGAATTTGGAATGGGATTTTTGAAATGATAAAGAAAGGATTTTGCGTGAGTTAGGGCGAACACTTGTACAATAAGATAATTTTGTGCGAGTATTGATATAGTGAGTATATATTAGGTCGTTGCCGGGTACATTGTGCGCTTGCGTAGAGATTTGTTGTGATCTGCTTTATTGAGATTGTGCGGTTGCTTTGATTGCTGATTGAGGTGAGTTCTCGTAGCCCCACTTTTTACTGTTTTTCTGTTGGGGGAAAATGATACTCAAATGTGTTTTGAAATGTTTTGAATTGATCTGTGCAAAATGTGGTTTTGTTTTTGGGACAAGATATGTGCTTATGACTGTTATGTGAATATTATGTGTTGATTTACTTGCATGTACTGTGTTTGGCATGGCAAGGTTCTGTGTGGTACTTGTATGTACTGTGTTTGGCATGCAAGGTTCTGTGTGGTACTTGCATGTGTTATGTTTGGCATGCAAGGTTCTGTGTGGTACTTGCATGTGCTGTGTTTGGCATGCAAGGTTCTGTGTGGTTCGCCCTAATATAGTGCTCCAGCTGGTAGGCCCTTTAGGTGCGTTAGTGATTTGGGAGTTGCGACTCTGGGTTTATTATTGGATGTTGAGATATGACTAGCAGGGATGGTATGTCTTGGATTGTTAGCATATATTCACTGTCATATAGCACTATTGTCCACTGTTGAAATATTGGCACAGCTTTTGGGTTTAAGGTCAAACCTACGAGCTCACCAACATTATTGTTGATGTTTTCGAGTATCATTTTCAGGTGTGTCAAATCAAAGGTATGTGATTGGTGTTGGAAGAGAAAATATGTAACCCAAGGGGACTGGGTTGAGATGGACGAAATTTCGAATTATTTCAAGTTTTAACTTGTAAAGATTCTGTAAACTTCAGTTTTATGAATGTAAATTATAAAGTGTATGATCTTGTATCTTGTGCGATGAATGGTATCGTCGCATCTCGTGTTTCTGCCACTGACGAGGTGTGACAGATTGGTATCAAAGCCAAGGTTATAGAGAATGCCGGTTTTAAAAAATAAAAAGCTCAACTATAACCAGAAAGTGAAGTCTATTTTAGTAAAACCTCGAACATGGCTAAAGTCAAATAATCCGAGCAGTTCATAGTATTTTTCCTAAATTACGCATAGCCTGATCAACTATGCTTAATTTAGGAAGGACTGTGAAATGATGGGGTTAGTTTTTTAAAAGTTATGTTAGAGAAAGGAAGGGATGTGTGAGTAATGTGACCACCTGAAAATGATAGGATGTAAAGTGATGAGAACACTTACGAGTGTTAAGATTGAGATTGTGTTAATTTTAGGATCGCCATGCTGCCTTAGTAGTAGTAGTGTGTGATGCCTAGAGAGTGAAAGTAAAATCGTCGTGGGTAGCGATGATTGATCGATTGATGTTGGCCATGCTTGCCCTAGAGTAGTGCGTGTTGCCTTGAGAAATTTTGTGGATAGTCGCAAGTAGCGACGTGATTTGGGAATGTGCTTTGGTGGATTATGTGTTTTATGTGTTGACCAGTTATGCCTGTTCGGTATCGAGTCAAAACATCAACTTTTAGTTTTCCTACGAGAGAACTAACAAGGACGAAAAACGCAGATATACAACATGTATTTTAAAATACTAAGATCCAGAAAAAGTTACCGGTTATCACACTTATGAACTATGTTCTTACCATCACATAAACCATTTTGCTATTACCTAATAACCTATTTTGTTATTACCATGAAAATTTGTTTTACCAACACCTTAAGAAACTTTTGCTAACACTTATAAACTATTTCATAAACAAATTTACCATCACATATAAAACAACTCATTATCATTTTACGAACTAAGTTGCTTCCACCTCATAAACTACTTTGCTACCATCTATAAACAGATTCACTATTTCCTTATAAACCGATTTACCATCACTTATAAACTACTCAACTATTGTTTTTTAAACTAAAAACTATTTCGTCATTATTGTATAAACAAAGTTACTATCATTTTTACAAATTTCTTTCCACCATCTTATGAACTACTCCCCCTGTCCTAATTTATTTGTCCCTGTTTGACTTTTTGGGTCTTTATTTATCAACTTTGACTTTAAATATTTTTGTTTGTGTTATTTAGTATTTAATGAAAAATATATGAATGGATTGAGTTTTAAATGTATATTCCATTGGTATAATTTTCATCAAGTATTATATAACACAAACAAAATTATTTAAGGTCAAAATTGATTAATAAAGACTCAAAAAGTCAAACAGGGACAAATAAATTGGGACAGAGGGAGTATCTTTTTGATATCTTATATACTATTTTGCTATCATCTTAAAAACCATGTTATTGTGAGCTTACAAATCATTTTGTTCTTACATTATGGAACTATTTTGTTTTCATCATATACATTATTTTACTATCATCCCATGAGCTATTGTCTTATAAACTATCTTACGTTTATCTCATAAACCATTTTTTGTCACCCTATAAACTACTTTGTTTCCATTTTGCGAATTAATTTATCACACTATAAAACTATTTTGATACAGCTTCATGCATAACATTAGTTTGACGAAATTGAGCAATTCATCGTTAGTCCTCAATTATACATAGCATGATCACCTATGTCTAATTCAGGAAGAACCGTGCCATGCTGGTAGTAGTCATCTTAAAACGCTTGTCAAGACCAGTTTTCTACTTATATCCCCGAAAAGCAAAATTTTGTGTGCGTACCCATAAAACGTGTTTGTCACGGAAAACTGAATTAGAAATCAAAGTAGCTAAGTAGACCTTTACACCACCTTACCACATAGAGTTGGCATCACCTTACGCCAAACCTGATGCCACATAGCTGAGACGTATCACTAGTCACCATAGGATGATCCACTTACAAGTTTAGCCACCACAAAGGAATCTAATAAATTGCCCATTTAAACGTCGACGTAATACCATAGAGCTTAGTAGTTGTGACATCATCATAGGTATAAATTCGTTATCATCCTAGAAAGGAAAATGTTATAACTAACGCTTTAAGCCGAAAGGAACGAATAAGACCACTAGGAGTCGAACTTTAGTCGCAACCATAAATATTATACCGACATCACTAATATTGAACGCCCAACTAAAGCAATTTGGAAGAAAAATGCAAACGAGTTACCGAGCGTGTTAAAGAAAATATCAAGAGACATAAATAAAAAGAACAAATAGATTGGTTGTTGCAACATTCGTTTATTACCTTAGAAATAAGATTACATAAGAACAAAAAAATGAAAGTTTTATTACAACCCTTCTCTAGCAATAATATCTATTACTCCCAAAGTAGATCTACGCCAACTGCTAGGACAAGGAGCGGTACGAGAAGCGCCAGAGTTATGGCCAGAAACTAAAAATCTTCTTTGTATGAGACGTATGCCAAGTAAATGTCAAGTACTATCGCGCACACCACTGGCACGATTGTAGTAATATGCAACATTTTGAGAGGTTTGAATGTGAGAAATTTAAGTGAAAGATTTAGTGTTTTATGGAAAAATAGAGGATAAAAATTTGGTATTTAAAAGGGAAATGTAACCGTTGGTTACTGTTTGGTGCCATTGGCGGCACTGTTCATGTATAAAAAACATCTGGTTGGTTGGTACAACCTGAAATACCCCAATGGAAATGGGAGAAAATCACTATGGATTTTATCACAAAGCTACTAAGGACGTCAAGTGGTTACGATACTATTTGGGTGATTTTTGATCGTCTTACCAATTCTTCTCACTTTTTGCCAATGAAGGAAAATGATCTGATGGAGAGACTGACGAGACTTTACTTAAAAGAAGTGGTCTCAAGGCATGGAGTGTTGGTCTCTATTATTTCTAACCGAGATGGCATATTTACAGATGCTGGCAGTCGCTCCAAAAAGCTTTAAGTGCTTGTTTGGATATGAGTATGGCTCACCATCCGCAGACCGATGGTCAAAGCGTGAGAGCCATTCATACTCTTGAATGCATATTACGCGCTTGCGTAATAGATTTTGAAATTGGTTGGGATAAACATTTACCGCCAGTAGAATTCTCATACAACAATAGTTATCATACTAGCATCAAGGTTGCACCATTTGAAGCGCTCTATGGTTGCAAGTGTCGATCACCTGTTTGCTGGGTCGAGGTCGGAGATGCTCAGCTTACTAGCCCAGAAATCGTTCACGAAACTACCGAGAAGATCATACAAATTAAAAGGAGAATTCAAGCCGCGCACGATCGACAGAAGAGTTACACCAATGTAAGGCGTATCCCCTTAAAATTTCAAGTGTGAGACAAAGTCATGTTGAAGGTTTCACCTTAGAAAGGGGTTACCCGTTTTCGGTAACGGGGGAAGGTGATTCGACGTTATATCTGACCTTGTATTCTACTCGTCAAATACCTCCAAAGAAGAGCAGAGGGAAAGGTTCACAAGGTAAGAAGTCTGCAGATCCCACTGAAGAATCTGTAGATATATCTGATGAGTCTGAACCAGAACCTCTTATCAGAAGGAAAACCTCTAGTAGAAGAGTTAAGAAGAAAGCCACCATATCAGTTGATGACAACATCGTTCCTGAACCAGACATAGCTTTGGAATTAGGAAAATCTATCAGCTTTGTTAGGATTATGAGAATCCATGTAAAAGACTCGGTCACCCCATGTTATATCTAGCATAGGTTAGCTCGTAGTCTTAGTTTTAATCGTTTAACCGTACGACTTATGGTGTTGGGCCGGGTCTTTACCCACTCGTTAGCCCACTCCATAGCCCATTTAGGGGCACCAAACTCTTGTATAAATACCCCTTTCCAGCCATGGGAAGGGGTCGGATGTTCATTTTATCACAAATATACACTAAGTGATTTTCTCTTTCTAGAACTCCCACTTTCTCTCTCTAGATAACTTGACCAAACATTAATCCTAGGCTTGTGTTATGATATCCAATATACTACAATTGGTATCAGAGCCTATGGGATGATTAGCTAGATTGTGTGTGCGTTTTCTTGGTTAGTTTAGATCAAAAGTTTGGTTTTTGAAGGTTTATGGTCTTATTCTTGACACTCTTTGATTCTCACGTTTGTGATGTTAAAGTTAGTGTTTCTATAGTTGTTATAGCCTTCTAGGATCAAGTTGTGCAAAAGAAACCAAGCAAAAACGTTCAAAAGGGTGATTTTTAGGTGTTTTTAGGTGAAAAAGTTCGTATTTTTCTTCACTGCGTTTTGCCTCTCTGAGACATTCTTCATTGCGTTTTGCCTCAAATAGTACACTGCGTTTTGTCGTTTTGTATCGTACAACAGTACTGCGTTTTGTCGTATTTGGGGTTGCATTTTGGTCACTGCGTTTTGCTTCAAGACCTCATTGCGTTTTGCTTCAAGCTATCACTGCGTTTTGCTTCAACATCACTGCGTTTTGCTCAAGACTTCCATTGCGTTTTGCTTGAAGACCATATTGCGTTTTGATAAGAAGTTACTCTGGCAAAATTTCATTCATCATTGCGTTTTGCTTCAAGCTATCACTGCGTTTTGCTTCAACATCACTGCGTTTTGCTCAAGACTTCCATTGCGTTTTGCTTGAAGACCATATTGCGTTTTGATAAGAAGTTACTCTGGCAAAATTTCATTCTTCACTGCGTTTTGTCTAGGCTTCTTCACTGCGTTTTGCCTAAGTTTCATTAACTTCATTACGTTAATTTATTTCAACCAAACCAAATCACAATCAAACAACATATCACCTAATCAAACAAACAATGATCACTTTTAACATACAATCACTAATCATTGTATCGATCCAAACTTTATCATAATACAAGAAATCAACCATGTCCAGTAATTCAGATGATATTCAAGCGGCCGGTTCCGATACCCGCCCTCCTATGCTCGATAGGACTGACTACGAATCATGGTCACAACGAATCCGATTGTACTGTAGGGGAAAGGAAAATGGATTGCAAATTCTTCAGTCGATTGATCAGGGACCATTTGAGCTTGGAACCACAAGGGATGCCCTCAGAACTACCCCTGAGGGAGGTGTCCTTCTTGGACCAGAAAGGCCTCGTACATATGAGGACCTCAGTGACACGGAGAAGAAACGATACGATGCAGATGTCCGTGCCACCAATATTGTGCTTCAAGGACTTCCCAAAGATATCTACAAGCTCATCAATCACAACATTGAAGCAAAAGCAATTTGGGACAACGTCAAAATGCTTCTGGCTGGTTCTGAACTCATAAAAGAAGATAGAGAATCTCAGTTGTACGATGAGTTTGAGCGGTTCAAGATGCTTCCAGGTGAAAATATCAATGAGTACTATGTTCGCTTTCACAAGCTGGTCAATGACATGAGGAATATCAGAATGACAATGCCTAACATTCAACTGAACTCCAAGTTCGTGAACAATATGTCACCTGAATGGGATAGGTTCGTGACAGCCGTTAAACTCAACAAAGGTCTGAAAGAGACAAATCACGAACAGCTGTATGCATACTTAAAACAACATGAGAAGCATGCTGCACAAGATCGACTGATTATTGAGAGAATCACTCCTGCTACGAATGATCAACTTGCATTTGTGTCAACGGTCCAACCTCATGCCCAATCATCACATGTCCAGTCTCATCAATATCCCTCCTCATCAACAAACCCTCAATCACCACAATATCCACAATTCCTTGAAACATCACAAATTGACTTCGGATACACTCAAACTGATGAAATACTTGACAACCTAACCAAACAAATGGCGCTCCTGGCCTAATCCTTCAGAGCAGCGCTTCCTCAGACCAACAATCAACTTCGAACCTCATCTAACACCCGGAATCAAGCAACTATTCAAGATGGTCGGGCTGTAGTTCAGAATGTTCAAGGGCGACAGAATCAGAATCAGAGGTATTTTGCTCGGGGAAATGGTACAACAGGAAATGGGGGTGCACAGAATAGAGCTGGGAATGCCAATGCAGGTCAAGGGAAACCAGTCAAGTATTATAATTATAATGGAGTTGGATATATTGCAAGGAACTGTACTCAGCCAAAGCGTCCATAGAATTCTGATTATTTCAAGGACAAGATGCTGCTGATGCAAGCCTAAGAGAATGGTGCAGTTTTGGATGAAGATGAACTACTTTTTCTGGCTGGTGAACAGGGCAACACCTTTGATGCAGATGTGGATAATCAACCAGTCCAAGACTTAGCTCTGAATGAGGATAACATCTTCCAGGCAGATGAATGTGACGCTTTTGATTCAGATGTTGACGATGAACCGACTGCTCAGTCAATATTTATGGCCAATTTGTCCTCAGTCAGGTTAGCAAATCCACAAGCTGGTCCATCTAATGCATCAATCTTATCTGAGGTACATACTCTATAAAATGCTATTGATCATAGAGTCTCTAATCAGGACGAACATGAGATCCATAATAAAGTACAACCGTCAGATGTTATCGACACAACTAGTGTCCATATAGGGAACAGTAATGTTATTCCATATGAACAATACTTGTCGGTCAATGACATTTTTGATGTACCAAGTTGTGCATCTTCTGCTCTAAATAGTGTATGTGTATCGCATGTGAATGATGCGTTCGTTCCTCAAGACCCAATAGCCACTGAACTTAAGATCTACAAGGAACAGGTTGCCATTTATGAGCAACGTGCTAAGTTTGAACTGACTGAACGTGAACAGCGAATGGATGATCAAATGCATATGCTTATTCAAAATCGTAATAAAACGGAAGAACATCTTAAAAAGGAACTTCATTCTTTCAAGTTACAACTTAAGTCAACTATGGAAAACAATAAGATAATCAGAGAAATCGTAACGACTTTGAAACAAAAGCAAGGAATCTCTGAACTGGCTCAAAAAGACCTGGAAGGCCCTGCATACGAAATTGTCAAAGTCTTTCATCCCGACGTAGTGCATCTCTAGTTCCATATGGAAGAATGCCACAAACTTCTCACCGATCAAGTGGACGATGCAATCCTAAGGTACAACGTCAGCAAACCACTACCGTTGGGTGGTGATCCGGGTCATGTAACAATACAACCGGATTTCTTCTTCAACAAAGACTTGGAATATCTACGGTACGACCGCAAAATAGGCAGGCCCGCCTTGTCAATCTCGAAGATGAAGTCTGCCTATTATCCTGATGTCGGCTTAGAGCAAATGGTACCATATTAGATTTGGATTGAAGAAGAATGCAAGTATGACGTCGCTGCGATGTATGGTATATCTCACTGGTGGTTTCAAAAACAACGGTTCTACATTGATCGACACACATCTTAAGGTGATCGCAGGGCTGTACGGACCCATATGCGTATCATAAGTGTCGTCAGAATTGAAGTCTTCCCAATGTATGGGTACAATTACATGAAGAAAATTATACTTCGTCGAGCTGATCTCAAGGAATATGTCATCGCGGAAAGGGACTTCAAATATCTATACCCTAGTGACTTTGAAGATCTGTACTTGTTGAATCTTCAAGGTCACTTGAACCATCTCTCACCCGAAGATAAAAAGATTCTCACTACTGCTGTCAACTTATGGACCAGAAACTTGGTCATCAGACAACGCATAGAAGACTTCCAGCTAGGTATTGAGAGCTACCAGACGCAGTTAAACCTCACCAAACCTCGATGGGATGCCAAGGGATTTGAGTACAAGCATGACTTCACTGTAATTGACTCTCCAAGGGTCGTCACGTTTAGGGACAAATATGGGGTTCAGATGATCATGAGGTTCAATGAAATCCACAAGTTCAGTGATGGCACTCTACATCAGATTGATGAAGTGTTGGATTACAGAGTTAAGGAATTTAGGGTCAACAGGAGGAATCCGGGTTTGGATACATGATTTTGGACGAAGAAAGACGTCGACAGAAGCAAGGAGTTTATGTTTGCAATACAGAAACGACTTAAGACAAGACGTATCTTCCGGAATCTGGAAAGCTTTGTTGGTGGCAGGATAAGAGACGAATGAGGGGTAGTTTTCTTATATGTTGTTGTAATATGTACATTCTAAATTGTGATTAAACTGTCCTTTAGGCTTGTATATTAATGTAGCCATAACTGTTCCAACAAATCGCTTGTATAAACCTGAAACACTTTCGTCCCAAATTTTTCTACTTAAATCAATTGAGACCCAAAATATAAACGGATTTGAAATTTTGAGGGGGAGAAAATGTGATTTAATTATGAAAATCTGATAAAAATTGTGATTTCTTAAAGTGTAGGCTCTCTCATATGTGCTAAACTCTTTCGAATATCGATGCACATATTGAGGGGGAGCGAATGGTTATGATGGCAATTGTGGAATCACCTAAGACCGACCATGTAATTACTTTATCGGAGTTATAAGGATGGTAAGGTTAGGTACTCGATCCCACGATCCCGCCAGAGCCGGAGGGATCTACCCAGGGACAATCCACTAGTTAGTGTAGAAGTCCTTAGGTATGATCATAAAAGGAGTAATGTGAGAATAAGGGAATAGTGCGGACTGAGATGGAGCTAGTACTGGAACACACCCAACAAGGTTCTAGTAATGAAATCTCGGTAAGCACTGAAGGGGTTGAAGAATGAAAAAGAAATGCCAAGATAAAGGGTGAAAAGAAAGCAGCCCTCCTTAAACCTTAGGCAGAAACCGGGTCACCGCAAGATCCCTCAAAGGATTCTTGTTTTATTTCTCACGGAGATCAATACATTTCTATCGTCTCTCTCACTCCGAGTCAGACGATATTGAAAAGGTGGCAGTCCGCTCTAGCCTCCGACTACCAAAAACCAAAAATAAAATGCATAATTGAGTCTAGAGCCATGAGATCATCAATAAATCTCGTTAGGACACAATTCCAATATTCTTGTGTTTCACACACTGTGAAAACAAGGATTATCTTAAGAGTCCTACGCATTATCCTTGTGATATTGCCAGAACATCCGAGTGATACGAAAGTATTCACAGTGAAGATGGAAATCCTGCTAGAGCCAACATCAAACAAGCTCTAGGTAGGTGACTTGTGAGATCCTTAATGGATCAAACTTGTGACACTGGACATCGACTCGGTCCAGATTATGAATTGACGGAGGATGAATTTTTAATAAAAGCTTAAAACTCTCGATGTGTTACAAAAATCACTTTACTCAGTGAACATCGATTGCTTTCATATCAATTTTATCATTCAATCAGGTGAGAGAGTAACTAACTGGTTCACTCTTACGTTCTATTAGTAGTCAATACTATTAGTGAGGTAGACTGCTTGAGGTGTCGGTACGAGATACTAGCATGTACAATGAATCTAATGCATCTGGTTAGATGGAACCCTGTCAAGGAGGTCTTATAATGAATCTACTGATCACAGTTAATATTTCTTACTTGTAAAATCGGTCCTCACGGAAACAGAGTTAATGTAACCGAACTGACGAATGACAAAGCCCATATTGTCACCAAGATTTATTGTTAACGATTGTATTTCATGTATTACATAAGCTGGAGATGCAGATGCTCGTTCAGTAAAGTCAATTACACTACCCATGCTCACAACTTAATGTTTCTTAATCAAAGAAATCAGGACAACTGAAAAGACCTACATCACAGCTTCCGCACTCTGATAAGTACTATCATGATCCAGAAGAGTGGAGTAAGCGGAGGTCCGGAAGTCAAAACATCAATGAGGCTATATTTACAACAAGGATAATTAAGAGATTTAAAGTGGATGGTGATCTCAAAGAAAGCTCAAAGATCACTCAAGTCCAAGGAGCAAAGATCACTACTTGATGTACAACGACAAATGTTGAAGAATCAAAAGATTACAAGCCAGAATCAAAGATTAATTCAAATATAATGCTAGGATTTAATTTGTATTCTGTCTGGGGGACTCCTTAGGGGGAGATTGTTAGGATTATAAAAATCCATGTAAAAGACTCGGTCACCCCGTGTTATATCTAGCATAGGTTAGCTCGTAGTCTTAGTTTTAATCGTTTAGTTACCGTTCGACTTATGGTGTTGGGCCGGGTCTTTACCCACTTGTTAGCCCACTCCATGGCCCATTTAGGGGCACTAAGCTCTTGTATAAATGCACCTTTCCAGCCATGGGAAAGGGTTGGATGTTCATTTTATTACAAACACACACTAAGTGATTTTCTCTCTCTAGAACTCCCACTTTCTCTCTCTAGATAATTTGGCCAAACATTAATCCTAGGCTTGTGTTATGATATCCAATATACTACAAACCCGTTCCTATTTTTTTACATATGCGCCTGTTAACCTTTTCAGTCGCTAAAAAAATAATTTACCAAGTAGAAAAACGTTTGCAAACAATTTACTAATCATGTACGTTACCTTAGTGATCTAATCTAATCCAAAGACATGATGTTACTTTAGTGACCTGATCTGATCCAAATATGTTTCTGTCATAATCTGATCCAAACACTCCTTATTCTTAATTTCTATAATAGCCTAATCCAAACACACCTTATTCTTATTTATGTAGTAACATGATATAAATTGCTACTGTGAGATCATTCTTAAAGCATGTACAATAAAACATATATGTAAGAGAATTTCATACCCGTTCGTTCATTGAGTTTTCATCTTCCTTCAAAAAGCTTCTATGAGTATAATACTTTATCTAAATTCCAGCTCCCAAGGCCCAGTTCTCGATTTCTGATTTCTGATCTTCCATTGAGGGCGCAAGCCTCCATATCTCTTATTGTTTGCCTAAACCATAAAAGAACGATTAAGCAAATTAATATATAGTTTTAAAAACTTTAAGATCGTAAAGTTACAAAGTTTTATACCATCAAATAGCCACATTTTCTAACATTATCACTGGAAATCAGTAAGTCCAGAAACAACAGGGGCGGATCAAACGGGGTTTGTTGGATAATGCAAAAACATTTATAAGAGTAGTTTGAGATATATTCTACTACACCGTGCCTCAACAAAGATGCTTTTCTTTATAACATAAGCTACCATCAAGTCTCATAACTTTATCAACTAAGAAACACAAGTATAGTAATTTTTTCTCATGTAAGATGGTGTTCTTTGAGTACAAAAAAGTGGCAGTTTCACATGTTCTTTACGATTGCCGACTTAAATACCTTATACCATTGTACCGCCTCCAAACGCTAACACCCAAAAAATAAAAAAATTGAAAAACTAAAATCTTAGGAAAAACACCTAAAATGTACCATAAACCATGAATATAAAGTAAGATTATAGTTAGCAAACTCACTTGAATATATCTGTATTCTCCTTCCGATAGCCTCACATTTCTCCTACAAAACACCAAAAACACCACAATTAATAAATCTAATCAACTTTCTGGCAGTGTTTTCTGGGAGTTGACATTGTATAGCACACGTCATTCGGCCAAATAACAATTAAACCAAACCAAAACCATAGACTACATTTTAAAACATCAAAACAAACCAATATAAAAAATAACCCAAATTTCATGTTCATCAATTGAAACCCTAATTCAATTATCAATATTTGAAATTTATAAAAAAAACTTACATCATGAGTGTCAACATGATTCTTCTTCTCCATCTTAAATGTTGGTCCACAATCCCTAATTCCATCATTCACACATTAATATGTCAACAATCAACAATTGCCTCTAATAAATCTTTCACACATACATATGTATATCATAATTACTGCTTAATCCAACAAAGATATAACAAAATCTCACAAATTTACCCCTAGTAGTCTGAGTTGCAACATATATAAACTTAATGAGAATATCACTTACCATTGAGGGGTTTGTTCCAGCCGCTGTTTTGGAGGACGGGTTGCGTATAACTGTGGTGGACAGGTTTTCATAACCGATCAGACGGTGGTGGTGTGGAGCTGCGCCAATGGTGGGGTGGAGTGGTAGTTTAGATCTAGAGAGATGGATGGTGAATGTGTTTTTGGCGGTATCCAGGGTATTTTACACGTATCTCTCAATTTGTGTGTGTAAGCTACAAATATCAGTCACACCAAAAACTGCATCTTCACCGGACACATCAGCGCCACATCAGCTTTCTCTCTCCTATTTTTTATCTTCACTCACCCTCACACTTTACTATTATCAATCATAATACCTCTCACCATTATACCCATTTTTTTATTAAAAACTTAAACTTTTATTCAAAATAAAAATACAACATACATAAAATAAAATACGACATGCGGAATTGAAAATACGACAATACTGAATGAAAATTACAATAAACATCACATAATAATGTTAAGCTAATGAAACCGTATCCTTACGAAAAACCTTAACCACATTTTTCTTTGTAATGTTAAGGTAATGCTCTAATGGTTTAGGAGTAAAAAGATAGACATTAGCAAGTATCATAGCAGCTCCTACAGTAATATCCTTTCCATAACTACCCACATCAAGGACTTTGTAATGTACTGTTCCACGTACTGTACCTGAGAGATCTTTCATAGTTACATTTAGATCGCCAAGAGCATTCGGAGAACAAGACTTGACTATTGCAACAACTTGTTCAAGTTTTCCCTTTTTCAGAAAGTTGTTGATGTCTCCCAAACATCCAGTTACAGTGTCACCAGTAGAAATCACATAATTAGTGGCGCTAATCCATGCCCCACTGTTAAAATCATCATCCTCACCCACATCCTCAACAACTTTCTGCATATATTCTTGTGTTGACATTACAGCCCCATTCGGATCAAGAATAATAACCTTTTCTTTAAGCTGCTTGGCTTGCTGAACAAGACCCGCAGGACCGGGTATTATCCTAACTGGATTTGGGGTGTATGGAGATGGTTCAACACGTGCGCTACTAGATGAACGCAGAACAGGTGTTAAATGAAGATCAGAATCGTCTATATCAAGACTGTATTCCCATGGATCATTTTCGTTAGTGAAATTGGAATCCATTTGGATAGTTGGATAAGAAGTTGTGTGATATAATGAGGAGATGATGAGGGTATTTATAATGAAAAACTAGCCGTTGGAATTCAAAATTTGAAATACAATACTTTATTTAAAACATTAAATTAAAAGAACATTTAAAACATTACACTAAAATAGTTCCTAGATTATTAATCTGATGACTCGTATTCTGAATCATATCTCACCACCCCAAATACGGAAAAGAATTCATCATCTTCAGCTTGTTTACGATGAATTTTCTCCTCCCGTGCTTTTTCATCCATTGCTTGTTCTTCTAGTGTTTCTTTTAAGGCTTCTTCATCTAGATTTAGTTGATGTAACTCTTCCGCAGTAAGATATACATCACCAATCTCATGTGTCTGTGATGACGAACCACCTATATGGGTTTGTGAGCGGTAGTAGTATTTTTCCAGTAGCCAAGCTAACTTAGCATCCATTTGTTTTTCTAGTTTTGTCGCCTTTCCATACATAGAAAGATTCAGCTCGTAATCTTTATCAGAACATTCTTTTAAGAAAGTGTCGATCAAAGCACGGCTCTTTTGTGAAATGTCAGTACATTTCTCGTAAGCTTTTCTAAGATCGTCTTTAGCTGTGCATGAACTTTCAAATTGCAAGGCTAAATCAAGAATCGCGTTCTGACGACCTTTATCTTCGTCAATTAGTTTTTGAACTAAAGCTTCAACTTCAGAGTTGGTATGTGGAACCAAACAAGCCATTTTTTAAAAAGTAGATGTATATAAAAATTATGTATAAAATGATAAGATAGAATGGGTATTTATAGGTAAGTAAAATGAGAGGGTATATAAAAATTATGTATAAAATGATAAAAGATAGAATGAGTATTTATAGGTAAGTAAAATGGGTATTAGTTGTGTTTAAAATGTTTGATGTATAGGGGTATTTATAGTTAATAAAATGGTAAAGATTTTTTTTTAAAAAACAAGTTTGAACCGTTAGGGGGGCTCACTTTTTTCACACAGCCCGAAAAGGGACCTGCTCACCATTATATTGATTTTTGCATGTTGGTCACGCGCCATATTTTTCGGTTTTACCGGGTCTCACGCGTGAGGCATGCCTCACGGCTGCTCACGAAACACCCCCTCACGATTGATATTTCCAGCCTAAGAGAAAAAGAAATACGGGAGATATTAAATGTACCGGGTCAAGTTGAGATAATAAATGCTCAGGTCGGTTCAGGGGTGGGTTGGGTCGGGCGGTAGCCATTAATTCTCTTATCCGGACTCCCCAATTATTGTAAGGTTTATAAATATTATGACTAACCTAATCATTCTTAGACACATAAGTTGAATATCTATATCAAGATTTTTAATATGCACAAAATTAAGCTAGCAAATTAGGCATCCCACTCACTGTTAAAAGAATAAACAAGTAATGCGACTTTCTAAGGGTGTTTATCGATTCGGTTATCAGGTTATTCGGTTCGACTTCGGATAGGTCTTACTAGGGGTGTTCATTGTTCAGGTAGTACCCGAATAAATCAAAAACCGAAATCGAACCGAATTTATAACTGAACCGAATTTGTCAAAACCGAACCGAATTAAATATTTGGTTCTCGGTTCGGTTATGGTTTAGCAATCTAAACCGAAAACCGAACCAAAAATCGAATTCATATAACTATAAATATATTTATATATATAAAGCTTAAAACTCTTTTTTAGTATTAATATAATTTTTAAGCTTAGAATTTTTTTTAACAATTTATATAAATAAATTAATAAATAATTAAAATTATGTAATTCAGATTATTCAGTTCGGTTTAATTCAAGTTGAATTCGATTCAGTTTGATTTTCGATTTACCAAAGAAAAAAAAAATAACCGAAATAACCGAATAACCACGAACACCCTACCCCATTTTTTAACACCCCGGGCTCGCAATAATGTTGTTTTGGTCATGTTTCCTTTTTGTTTCTTGCAACTTAATTTTTGTAATAAGCTCTCCCAAACACCCCTTAAGTTTAAGAGTATATGAATATCGCCCACATTGATCCGAACCCTGATATTAAATTTAAGAGGATGAAATCAGGTGCAAAATCATCAACTATTACTAGTAGTATTAAACATGAAAGCGGCCATGTTTCACCTTTCAATTTTTATAAATTGTTTAACCCTGATGCTTCTTCTTGGGACAAGGTATATATTATTATTATGTTGATAATTGTCATAATGTAAGATTTTATTTGTTACATTCTAGTATGATTTCATATGCTGCAAGATTCTATATTCGTTTGATATAGTCAAACGATATACGTTCATTTGACAATTGGCCATAACTTTGGTAGTGGAATTTGGATGCAAGATGGTGACATATATAGTTTATATAAAATAAAAACGGATGAGGTTTTCCCGGTTTCAGGGAGGGCGAGCCTTTTTTACTCATATGTACGTGGCCTCACCGGATTAATCCCGGGACCGTTTCTGGCCACCCCCAAATGTGCACACCTACCTAGGTTTGAACTTTTGATACCTTGTGAGGAAACCCAGGAGGACATTACCACTATGGCATTTGCCAAGGAATAGGAAAATCGGGTGAATGTCGTAAACGTCTTCTTTGATATAAAACTTAAGTGAAGTATTTAGTTGTAACGACTAAGGACTCTACCTGGCTGTTATGTGTTTTAGCAATTAACTTGAGTTACCATTAAGCATTATGTGATCTGCGTTCTTAGAAAGATGAACCATTGTATTCCATCTTATGATGTCGTTTCTTATAGCTGTTCTGGTATGCTTTCCATCACTGGGTCACTATTATGGCAATTTCCTGGATTATTACACTGGATTATGACGAGAAAGGAATCTTAGAAATGTATATGGAGCTGGAATCTTATGAACGTTATGATTGGATTGTTGTGAACAAGAAAGTTGCTGTCCTAATATGGTTTAGATGATGATTCTTTGACGGTGCTTGGTTTTCTCTATTAATTTGTATTATCAATACTATCAGTGGTGAATATTTAACATAGGTGGATATTTAGACAACTTGATGTTTATGGCTAATATGTGCCGTGCTATTAATCCAGAAGTAGATTTGGTTCCAATACGAAATTGGGGATTAAAGACGGTGCTAATGAGTTATGACTTATCATGGGCCAATAAAAGCAGGACTTGAGTTTCTAAACAATTCTCGGTTTGGTTATCAGGCAACTTCGCCTTGTCCTGGATCCTATTTGATAAGGTTCTATGCGAGCACTGAGCCACATGCTGGATATGCCAGTTGCAGTTTTCTTATTAGTGGGAAGGCCTAGGCACTATGGTTCTATATACCTGTTGAAGATTTAAGTTGCATTTTTAGTTTACTATGGTATTAGTTGTTAACCTAAATACAAAATACACAATTCCTCAGAATGCTAAGTTAAGCTGGCATCAGGAGAATGTAACTTGCATTCTATCTGACAGGCCCTGATATTCTACAAGTCATTCCAGTATAATGGTAACTTATATGGTCGTTCAGTTATGAGTATAACTCTCACGTTGTTTATTACGATCCCACATGAGTAAAATGCTATATAGTGTAGAGATGGCTTTTACTATGGACCAAATCAAGAACAGGGATCACTATATGTATGTTCCTCAGTGTATGAGTGTAAATACTTTATATCTCAGTGACCTGACACATATGGACTATGAAGTCTCATAAGTTGCTTTTATGTTTTCTTTTGATTACTTTTTCCGCATAGTATAGTGTCCTCTTGTACCCACCCGTTTGATTTTCCCTGTATTTTCATCCTTCCAGTTATGACGTTACACTAGTTGGTATGATGTTTCTCCAATATTGGTAGAATGAGAGGATATGTCGGGGATAGATTTATCTGAACATCAGTGGGTTGGTACGATATTTCACTAATACCTTTGTTTCTATGATCTTTCCAATACAGGACCAATTAGGAGATGTACTTCACTGGATTCGCCAAATCGTGGCTATTGTGTGTGGGTCGCTGTGGGGTTCTATTCCTTTGGTTGGGGGCATCTGGATCATTTTGTAAGCTAAATGCTTTTACACCATTTAGATATTAATATTATAACTGGGAGCTGGTTTAAGCCTATGGGACTTTCCGACGTATGACTAGTGAGTCATCACTGGTTCGAATACCTGTTAATAAATTTTCTCTCGGACATCGCCTAAAAGTATCTTTCGTCAATAACTTTTCTACTAATCATGGTTTCAAAAGTATCTTTAAGCTTTTATTCATAGTTAAATTGTATCATTCCACAAAATATATAAAAGAAAAGAAAGGATGCAAAGTTGGATTTCCCATTAACAAGATAGTTAATTGTACAGGCGCTGGTTATTATTGTTCTTTACATGCATCACCATAACATGTACTGTCTTTGGTTTCAGATTCCTGCTTATTTCTTCTGGTATAGTCTATGGATACTATGCAATCATATTAAAGATTGATGAAGAAGATTTTGGGGGTCATGGACCCCTTCTCCAAGAGGGACTTTTTGCTTCAGTTACACTCTTCCTGGTAAATTCCTTTATCCATGGAAAGCTAGCTGTAATTCAGTTACATTTTACTGGTTTTTACAATCTGATCTTTCTTTCAGCTGGCTTGGACTCTAGTATACAGCTTGGGTTTCTAATTTGGTTTGTTTCTAATTCCCTACCATCGGGTCATAATGGTTTCGAAAGCACATACCACAAGACATGGTTTTAATGCAACAAAAGTAACTCCTCTTCTGCGCTATGTTATTGAACATCACA
This sequence comes from Tanacetum coccineum, assembly GCA_026074375.1. Classification (NCBI taxonomy): domain Eukaryota; kingdom Viridiplantae; phylum Streptophyta; class Magnoliopsida; order Asterales; family Asteraceae; genus Tanacetum; species Tanacetum coccineum. The sequence goes on along the minus strand of BQNB010032698.1, from coordinate 16,305 downwards.
TTTAACCATCGCTGATTGTACAAGATAGGGTGTGCATTGAATGTAAATTGCAATTGTCGTATTAATTGCAACATCGCAGTTCCATCATGCAAATGTATTGTGATGAATGATATGATTTTTGTCGATAGATTTCTAGGACGTTATTGACATTTAATCTGTAGCTCAAACAGTTATCAAATACTCAAATTTTGTCTTGGTAGTTAGCTTAATCCTTTGCTCGTAATTCGTTCATTTTGTGGGTTTATATTTGCATGGTGTGCTTAAAAATGAAAATGTTACTTCGGTGATGTAAAAGCACTCAAACTTAGGTTTGCTGTATTATCTTTACTCCAAAAAGATTAGATGGAATGCAATCGCTTTGGAACATGATGCCACCACTATGTAAACATAAATTCAAAGAAGAGTACAACAAGCACTGAAACTTATATTTACAGAAGATCTAGTTCATATCATAGCTAGGATGCACATTTAACAAACCGCAGCTACTTGTATAATTACTTGCTTAACAGCATTACTTTTTCTAAAAATTGGAGTTAACCAAAGAATCATGCTATCCAAAATGAATTCATATCAAGTCCATCTTTGTCCTCTGTTCATTCTTCTTCTGCGGATCAAATATATTCGACCATAAACCCACCTTTTCCCTGGTTGTGCAATCGATCTCTACACATAAAAGAGACATTAATAAATTTGACAATAAACGAAAATCTCAGAGTGAATTGGATGTTCAGCTAACATAAACAAAAGCAAGTTGTTAAGTTTGTAGTTGCTAGGATGCAATATTGCCACATATATACAATCGACCACATTAATTTATCTAGAAAAGATTAGAAACACTCCTGGATTCCCTAAGAATGATTTTTTACTATTAAGAAAAGAATTTTGGCAAATACCTCAACTTTGGTGCGGAATTCTAATAAGCATCCACATACATGACAGTCAGCTTTATGTGGGGAGTTATTGAACGGTTTCGATTTCACAAATGCAAATACCTGCACATAAAAAAGCCACTCCAAGCGTTAAACTAATGCATCATTAGCGCCTTAAAAAAACTTAAAAACAAAACATAATTAGACATAATGGAGTTTCAATAAAACTAACCTCCTCTCCGCAATTTGGGCATGCCCCTTTCAGCGCCACCAAGTCATTTTTCCAAAGGCCCTGAAGCGCTCCAACTGTTGACAATTATAGCAAATTTATTTTGAAAACTGACATGTCAAAGGAGTGGTAAAACTTCAATGCATGTGTATGAGATTCTAACTGATGTGTTATTTTAGTACATATTGTGAAATGATGGGAATCAGAGTTTGCACTTGTATAGAAGATGAAATGATGCATAGAAAAACAAATGTATTTTATACCAGAAGCTGATGCAACCGGATAGCCGATCATTGATCCCAGCGTCATTATGAGCATGCCGTTCAACATGGCAAAGAACTCAATCAGAGGAGCTTGACTACTAGAGGAAAATTCAGAATCTAGAGCATCTTTAAGGGCTTGACCACAAGTGTAAATAACAGGAACAAGACAGGCTGAACTTCCAATTCCGAGAAACAATAGCCACACGCTTGCTAATGCAAACACCTGAGAAGGATCTTCCTGCCCTACATCCATGCCATATAACGTTTTAGTGGATGGATATTTAAATTACATTCATAAAACCGTATCAAGGTATGACCACTGAAAAAGACTAATGAAAACGAAAATTGTTCATAGCTGAAGCTGATCAACACAAAATTACCTCAGCATCAGCATAAGTTGACTGCTGCCTTAAACTGCAACGAGGATATTTGACAACATACTTTGATCCATACCACCGTAACTTTAACTGTTCCAGAACCCGTTTCAAATAAGTAAACCAAATGAAAATCAAAAGCAGTTGTAATTCAAAAAAAAAAAGGGTTTAAGATTTACCTCTACTTTATCAAACATGTCGTCAAGTATCAAAGGTTTCCCACTATAGTACGCATCCCGTGCCTAATTTAAGATATTTCAAGAAATAAACATTATGACGATAGTAACTAGAGGGGGTCACATTAAACTGATCCCCAGAGAGGTATAACTTAGTAAATAACCTTGCACTAAAACAAATATAAAAAGAAGCATGGTAGAAGTTAATGCACGAATCAGCTCTGCAAAGGTAACGCTTAGAAACAGGAAAGATAATTTGAAGCCTATATAAAATAAACACATCTAGTTAATGATTTTAACACAAAATTTTCTTATTTATATTTATATCTCTAAGGAGAAGCAATTATTTTCCATCTACAACAATAACTCAAGTAATCACAACTTTATGCATAAACAGAAGATTCATCATCTTGCAGGCCGGTGACATAAGGGCAAGGTCAGTCCTCAAGAAAGCCGACCGAGCCAAGAAATAGGTAAAGAGTTTCACATGAGGTGATAAAGATATTATTGAACACTAAATAGAGGGGGTATAGTAAGACAGATAAAAAAAAGAAATGGGTAATCAGCTCAAGACTTGGCAAACTGAAACCTCTGCGACATGGCGGATTGTGTGAAACAGAAAACTTAGGGATACGAATTTTCTGGCTTTTATCTATAAGAAGACTGATGTGTATCTGTCTAAACATTCAAATTCCATCCCTCGTTAACATAAGTGTAAGGCGAAGTGTATGTGTTCCTCCATGAAGTTGACCCACAGTATTGCCAAGAAATTCTACGATTCGGTTGTTCAACTATATGAGTCTGTCTAATATTATAAGAAGAAAGTGTACAAATAAGAAACAATCTAGTACGATAATTCTATTCATCCTGCAATTAAGACACAAAATTAATGTCGAAGAAACATACTTGGCGATAAAGAGCTTCAAGGGTTTCTTGGTTTGCACTTTCAATGGGACCCACAAATATACAAGAAGGTCCTTCAGTTAACAACACTTTATTATTATCCGAAGAAGAAGACACTCTTCTAACAGACAGGCTGTTGTTGTTGTTCTTACAAGATATACGAACTGGAGCTAAGGTTCTGCTGTTTCTTGATACTGTTGAACCCATCACGTGTGGACACGGTACGTTTGAACTGGTTCCGGCGGCCATACTCAACTTCCGGCTAGAGTGTGCGTGTGGTGTTGGTTTTTGTGAATATGGAATTTTGGTGTTTGTTTGTGGTCAGGAAATGTCCAAATTGGCCTTTCAGTTTTTGGTATGTTTATAGATATTTTCTTTTCTTTAAATACTTGTGGTTTCTAATGATATCAAAAAATGCATTTATTTATTTATACTACTCTTTGTCTAGACTTTCGTTGAAATTATGTTTGGCTAAGATAATGATAGCAAAAGTTAGGGCCCGTTTGGTTAACGGGGATAACATGCGTTTTAGATTTAAAAGTGAATACCATGTTTGGTATGCAATTGTGGGACCCTTAAATGCTAAAAATTATCCATTCACAAATCCAAGGCTAAGGATCAGGTTTATAAAATTCATTCTCACATATTTTGTCTACTCCTCAAACTAGTGGGCCCTCAATTTATATGAGTCATTCATTTTTAATTTCAAAATTTTTTATAACAATAAATTCAATTATTTATTTGTATATATTTTTTAAAATAATAATATTATATTATTTATATATTTTCTCTCTCTTACTTTTTTTTCTTCTTTAAACTTACACCAAATTTAAATCCAGATCCTAATCCTAACCCAAATCTAAATCCAAATCCAAATCCCTTAACAAACCAAACGGGCCCTAAATATACACATGAATCATGATGAATTTCATGGAACTATATCATAATAATAACGTTAAAGTAAAAAAAAAATCCACTAATGCCTCTTATTAGGTGAGTAGTGGGCCCAAACACTTTAATTCATCTTATTCCATACACACACCAAAACCTCCCTCCACCCATTAAGAGGCATTAGTGGAAAAACCACTTAATTCATATAAAAAAAGAAACAAGATGGTAGAATCAACTGAAATTAGTGTTTGATGATGAAGTCATAACATTATGGTTCGTCTATTC
>BQNB010032697.1:20866-40952 GCA_026074375.1 Tanacetum coccineum | reverse complement strand
ACCAGTAAATTAATGATGTTTAATCATGTCATAATGATTAGGGTTTAATTGTAATCGTATGGGTATGATCAGTTAGGTTTAATTCGTGTTAAATCTTGATTTAGGTTTGAGCATAATTTTGGGTCATGTTGTTCAGATGATATCTCATGATTGATAACGAGATTTTTGATGAATCTTATGTCTAAATTGTATTCCAGAGAGTCTACTTTCAAATAATTCCAGCCTCAAACAATTTTGAGTTCGGGAAGTCATTCAAATATTGTTTGCAAGAAAAGTTGTCAAAACTGTAAATACAGGTCAGATTTGGGTATGATTTCGGGGAGTAAAAACCCTACTTAAAATTCGAATTAGGATTAGCACTTTTACAGAAGTGAAGTTCTATGTGTCTATTAAACTTCCATAAATTTTTAGCCTCGGATTTGTTGTCTAAGTATGGTTTTTACGGTCATACTTTTGAGTGTGCGTGCAGGTCCGAATTGGGACTGTTTTGAAGTTTAATTTTATTTGAGATGGTTACACATATAATTAATACATGGGAATCTCATGGTAGTTAGTAAACACATAAGGGATCATGTGTGATTTTTGGTATGAATTATGAGAGTCATTAAGTAAGGGTTTTAGGTGCGTAAAGTCACACTAAAATTCTGCAGTTTTGATTAAAAAGGAGTTGTCTAATGTAATGTGTTAATGAAGCGGTTAAGGTTGGGCATGGTGTCGGGTTGACCCGTGATGGGACATTAAACCCCTAGAGACATATATCATATGATTGTTACATGTGCGTTAAGCTTTTGGCTTAGTACCGTGTAACACGAGTTATTTTGTTGTTTAGATTTGTGTTAGTTGTTTGTGAAGCTTTTTGTTGGAATCTTTTGGAAAGTTATGCAAATGTGAGTTTCATAGCCCCTTTTTCTCATGTTATTTTGGGGTGAGAATGATGCTTGTTGTCGTGTTAAATTGTTTTTAAGCTTGTTGTAGTTATGTGTATTGGATCGGATGAGTACGCCTACTCAGTGTTGTGATATGGGATCGGATGGGTACGCCTACCCAGTGTATGATATGTTTGGTATTGTGGATCCCAATATACAAAATGAGGTTTGACGGTGGTAAGACTGCGTGAGCTAATATGAGGCCATGTAGCGCACATATGTAGTTGATATGATTGCGGATCATGGGCACGTTTCGTCCCGTTGTTGTTAATTATTGTCTTGAATTATTTTGGTAATTGCAGCAGCTAATTAAAAGTTTATTTTGGATAATATTGTATGTCGTAAACCTATGATTCTCGCTCAACTTTATGTTGACATTTTAAGCATCATTTTCAGGTGAGCTTAATGGTGCTAAGATAGAGCGAAGTGGCTAGAAGAGACCGTAGGATGCTTGGAGTTTATTTATGCTTTCTGTTTGAATAAATGCGTTTGCATGAATTGTTTGGATTATGTTTTGCATGTCATTTATTGACGAGACCTCTTTCTCATTAATAAAGACACCATTAGGTTTTGGGTATTGTTATGACACTTTGTGTCTTTGCTTTACTTTAGTTTTCATTTTAGTATTCTCTATATAGACACCATGTGTTATGATGATATCCATTCTTGTTTACGCCTCGCGTTTCTGCCTTGGCGAGGTGTGACAGATTGGTATCAGAGCCTATGGTTATAGAGAACTAGGTGGTTGAGCCTAGACTATAGCTTAAGGGTCCCTCATATAGTTGCATTTTAGGGCATAAGTGTTTGTGTACGTATATACCGTATGTTCCCGCTACCTAAAAGCTTTGAAATTCTTTCTATTTTGAATTACTACTATATAATATGAAATATATACTTTTTCTATATGGGGATCTTATAGTATATAAGATGTTTGATGATGAGAGATTAGTATAGTCTTACCACAAGTAACTCCGATAATCTAAGTGAATGTATTGACAAGAAATACATCATTTGCACTTATTGCAATGGCGTTGGGGGATTTCATCCTGTGACACGTGTTTGCATGGTTGCAGAAGAATCAAGTTGCTATTAAAGATTGATGATGTATTTAGCTCATTGTAAGCCTAATTTTATTTATAAATGTGGAACATGTCATAAAATAATGGTGGTGACACGAATGAATATGATTGTTGTCTTTGCTTGTGGATATTATGAAGATGTTTGAAGTCATTCCTGTGTAATAGAAAGTTATCTCTTGTCACTGCATAATAAACTTGAGCCTATACTTTGAACCGTCTTCCTTCAAAGTATGCCAGAACTGTGCCATATAAATCCATGGTACGGAGGAAGAAGCTGCAATGTTGAATCGTAATGGATGATTCTTGATGATGTTCGTCAGAATTTTGCTTTTCGGTAGGCATTGCATAACCATTTTCTCAAGATCAACTTTCGTTGTTAGCATCCATAAGATCATATCTTTTGTTTGGAGGACACAGTTCATCTGGATGAACCTCAGCTGCATGTTGTTGTTGTGCCATGATGATTACTGAATGAATAAAATTGAGATGTTAGATAAACAAACAACCTCTTTTGCACCCACTTTTTTGTCTTTTTCCTCTATGTCTGTTTTTATTATGTTCCTGGACAATTCTTTTTGAACATATTTTTTGTTTCAGTTCTTTCTTATATTGTGCTCGTTCTTACTTTTTATAGCAAATGCCATATGCTTTTTTCGAATTATTCTTTTGATTTATCTTTTTGTGGTGTTCTGCAATTTCTTTTCTAACACCTTTTGATTTGCTTTTTTGCGTAACGGATTTAGCTCTCTCTTTCTGTTTTTAGGTTATCATCACCAGAAAATTCTTTGTGACATGATACTCTTTAAGATGATGAGATTTCTCTTTTGATTTTAACAAGTACTCTTTTACTAAAAATTAATAGAAATCATTCAACATTCTTTAATTGTTTGTGAAAGAGTATCATTTGACACAATAACAGGTTTTGAGAACTTTTTCCAAGAATATCTTTGACAAAAAATTTTTATAATGGTACTAGAATCATATATTAACAAACCCACACCCCCCCATAATGATGACACATAAGTCACTCACTCATCATTATGTTATGCAGTAACGGCACCAAAAACGGACATGACTTAGTCCACTTAAACAATTGAGATTTGGATTTTCAGATTCAAGTTATAAAAAAAACCTTTTTCACTTCACTTTTTGTCATGATTTCTAAACAATGAAGACAAACATATCTAATTCAATAATTGAATGGACACTAAGTCCTCACTCCTCATTTGTTTCATTGCTGGATTACGGCCGAAAACGGACATGACTTAGTCACTCTTAAACAATTCGAATTGATATATATGACCCACAGTTTAGATCTTTAAAATCTTGATTTCTTCTCAATATATATTTGGATTGTTTTCACCATACTTAAGAACATGATCTTTTTTTGTTCCACAGACATTCGAGCATTATTCATATAGGCATTAATCATCAAAATTATTGCATTTCTCAAACAACTTCACGTTTCCACAAAACGCATTTTTACTGATTTTGACTTTTTGACACCACCGAGTTTGACTTTTTGACCCTTTCGAGTTTGACTATTTGACTATTACTGAGTTTCACAAACTAGATAAACAATGATTCATTTTAACTTATGGACAAAAAAAACAAACTCGATTCGTTTTATGTTCTATTATCATTTTTCAGACTCCAAACAGTTAGACAAACAATCAAACTCGATAATAATCAAACTCGATCAACACCATATACTTCCGAATTTCATATTTCACGCGATAGTTAACCATTCCTAAGCTATTTATCACTTATTTTTACATAAACATAGTTTCTTATCGTCCTTGATTTCAATCTTGTTGCATAAACTCGATAAAACACAAACTCGGTAATCTTAAATTTACTCAAGTTAACTCGATAATGCAACTAGGTATTATTTTGACCACAAATCATATCCACTTACGTTTGAGTAAGAAAAGTAGTTGTAATCGTTGTAATGAACTCGAAAGACTGTCGTTGATTTTCTACTCAAACTCGATAAGATGACTCGGTAAAAGAAAAGTTAAAATGAAAAACATTTCTTCCTTTTATAGCAACCGAAAAAGATTTAGAAATTACACTTTCAGTCCCTTTAGTTTTACATTCCGAATTTTGATTTTGATTTTTCCAAAACTCTCTCTCGAGTAATGAATTCATTTCAAAATTTGTCCACCATTATAAAAAACTCTCCATTGGAATGAAATCATACTCAGCACGTAGTCCGAAAATGAAGATGTTTGAGTTTTAAATATTCGTAGAAAAAAATATAAAATTAAAAAAAATATTTTTTTTCAATTCCGAAAACTATGGGGATTAAAAAACGTTTTTAATTAAAAAAGTAAAAAATAAAGTGAAAATGTATATTTACTATTATAGCCTTTTGAATTAAATAAAAACATTTAATGATACTAAATTCCTATTGGTTTAAAATGGTTCTGTAAAGTTCTGCACATAAAATGGGTTCTCAATATAACGCGCCCCTATATATATATATATATTTAATAAGAAAAATGTGTCAAATCTTTTTGTTATTTTTGAAATATTTATGTATATGATTGTGATGTATGATTTTTTCACGAAGATAACTTTGTCAGACTTTCAAACTGAGTTGGAGTCATACATCTCATACCAATGCGATGAACTAGATACTCAAAGCGTTGTTTGGAAGCGCCTTAGTAAATAGATCCGCTAGTTGGTATTCTGTTCTGACAAAGTAAATTTCCACAGTACCCCTCTCAACGTGTTCTTTAATAAAATGATACCGGATGTCAATGTGCTTTGTCTTAGAATGTTGGACTGGATTGCATGAAATAGCAATGGCACTCTTGGAATCACAATACATCGGAATCCGATTGTATTTAAATCCATAGTCAAGCAGTTGAGTACGCATCCATATCACTTGAGCACATCATGCAGACAATGAAACATATTCAGCTTCTACAGTAGACATCGCAGTACAATCTTGTTTCTTTGAACTCCAACTCATGAGCTTTCCACCTAAAAATTGCAATCCTCCTGATGTGCTTTTACAATCATCTTTACAACCTGCATGGTCCGCATCTGAATAGGCAATTAGTTCAAAACCAGAATCCTTCGGATACCATAGGCCCATGTTATAGGACTGTCTTAGGTACCGGAAGATCCGTTTGACCTCTTTGAGGTGTTTGACCGTAGGTCGTGCTTGATAACGTGCACATACAAAAGTAGCAAAGGCTATGTCTGGTCGACTGGCTGTTAGATACATTAGCCCTCCTATCATACGACGATAAGTCGTTTGATCAGTAGGAGTGCCTTGTAAATCAGCATCCAGTCTCTCAGTTGCCATAGGTGTGCTTATTGAGACACACCATTCCAGTACCATGATTCTTTTAACAACTTAATCGCATATTTGTGACTGACTATGAATATCCACGGGGAAGATTAATGAACGTGAAACCCAAGAAAGAACTTTATTCATTCACCCATCATTGACATTTCAGAATTATTTTTCATTAGATTTGCAAAATGTTTTTTATCAACACCCCCTGTGTTTCCAAGTCCAAAAACGACTTAATAAATATTACTATGTATTTTAGGCGTCGTACCGTTTGCTTGTAAATTCATGTATTAAGTAAAACAAGCGAAAGCTAAAAATTTGCATTCACATGTAACATGGGCATCAAAAACGATTAAACATTTACATCAGGCAAGTATTAAAATAATTATTTTGAGAATAATTATGTCATTTTTCATTTTATTTATTGGTACGTAAATTTACTTACGTATTTTCGCGATAATGTACGTTTAGATCATACCGGAAACCACCATTAATTATCTACGCATCAATACAAAAACCCACAATTTGGACCAATACCTAAAGTTTTATTAAACTTTACTCAAGCTAACAACATTAGTCACTTTGTACATAAGAAAAATAAAACAAGACATAAACATGTACAAAATACACACTCTTATGAAAAATGTACAACTTGTAACATGTAAAATTCTTACTAGATATTAAGTTAATACCAAAAATGGCTTCTAGAAACCCTTCTCCCCCCTATCCCAACGGGTAGACAACACATAATCGAATAGAAGCACACATCCATACCACTTGGCCTTGTACAACCTTTCTACATTAAAAACCTAGCTAGTTATGTTTCACTTTGACCATATAATCTCCTTAAGACCCTCCTTTGGTTCCCAAGACCTCTATTTCATCTTTGACCATCTAATATCATATATATACTAGTATGAAAGAGTAAGAACACACACATACACAAAAACACTTGGTAAAAATCAAAAGAATCCTCTCTTTCTCTCCTTATGTAGCCACGGCTACAAACACCCCTTCTAAACAATTCATACAAATTTTTCTTCAACACATACAAGTAATCTCACATCATATCTAAGATACCTCAAGATGATTTGAAGCATTGGTTAACCATTTGCAAGTGTGGAAACAAGAAAAGGAAGCTAGGGTTTTTATAGGAAATCTAGGGTTTTAAAGGGTGCAAGTTTGGTTTTAAGGTCTAAACAAGGGTTTAGGACAAATTTCTCATCATCATACATCAATACAAGGTTATTTAAAAATCTTTATGTCTTTACTTTTATCATTTTTAGGAGTATATATGTTCTATATAGCTAAATCACCATTTAGGGCTTTTAAACATGTTAAATGGATAACTTACTTATGATTATGATTTTTAACACCTTTACATATGATATGTTATTGTTAATATCATGATAAAATGACATAAAAGTATTAGACTTAAGGAGATATATCGGTCAACAGTGGAAACATAACTAGCTAGGTTTTTAATGTAGAAAGGTTGTACAAGACCAAGTGGTATGGAATGTGTGCTTCTATTCTATTATTGTTGTTGTTCACGTGGGATAGGGGGGGAAGGGTTTCTAGAAGCCTTTTTTGATATTAACTTAATATCTAGTAAGAATAATTCACAATTACAATTGTTACATTTCATAATGAGTGTGTATTTTGTACATGTTTATGTCTTGATATATTTCTATGTACAAAGTGACTAAATGTTGTTAGCTTGAGAAAGTTTTACTAGAAACTTAGGTATTGGGTCCAATTGTGGGTTTTTGTTGAAGCGTAGATTAATTAATGTGGTTCCGGGTATGCCTAAACGTACTTTATCGCGAAACGTAGTAAATTTACGTAACCAATAAAAATAAAATGAAAAATGACCATAATTATTCTCAAAATAATTATTTAATACTTGCTTGATGTAAATGTTTAATCGTTTGATGCCCGTTTACATTGAACGCAAATTTTTAGCTTACGCGGTTTTACTTAATACATGAAATTACAAGCAAACGCGTACGACGCTAAAAATAAATAGTATATTTATCGACGTCGTCAATGACTTGAAAACACAGGGTGTTATAAAACATTTTGCAAATCTAATGAAAAATAATTTTGAAATGTCAATGATGGGTGAAATAAAGTTCTTTCTTAGATTTCAAGTTCATCAATCTCCCCATGGCATATTCATAAGTCGGTCACAATATGCGATTAAGTTGTTAAAGAAACATGGTCTGGATGAGTGTGTCTCAATAAGCACACCTATGGCAACTGAGAGACTGGATGCTGATTTACAAGGCACTCCTACTAATCAAACGAATTATCGTCGTATGATAGGAGGGCTAATGTACCTAACAGCCAGTCGTCTAGACATTGCTTATGCCACTTTTGTATGTGCTCGTTATCAAGCACGTCCTACGGTCAAACACCTCAAAGAGGTTAAACGGATCTTTCGGTACCTAAGACAGTCCTATAACATGGGCTTATGGTATCCGAAGGATTCTGAATTTGAACTAATTGCATATTCAGATGTGGACCATGCAGGATGTAAAGATGACTGTAAAAGCACATCAGGAGGATTGCAATTTCTAGGTGAAAAGCTTGTGAGCTGGAGTTCCAAGAAACAAGATTGTATTGCGATGTCTACTGCTGAGGTTGAATATGTTTCCTTGTCTGCATGTTGTGCACAAGTCATTTAGGAGATCGTACACAAACTGCATAGACTATGAATACAAATACAACCGTAATTTCCGACAGTTGATTCCAAGAGTGCCAATGCATCTCATGCAATCCCGGCCAGCATTCAAAGACAAAGCGACTTAGACATCCGTAACATTTTATTAAGGAACATGAGAGAACGGGTAACTGTGGAACTATACTTTGTCGAACAGAATACCAACTTGTGGATCAATTTACATAAAGCTCTTCCTAATGACCCTTTGATTGATTTGGTTCATCGCATTGGTATGAGATGTATGACTTTCCAAATCAGTTGGAAAGCCTGACAAAGTTATCTTCTTGAAAAGATCATACATCAAAAACATGTAAATAAATTTTTCCAAAAACAAAAGAATAAACTAAAAAAATATAAAATTACAAAAAGATTTGTCATATTTTTCAAAATTAAAAATCAAATACAAAAATAAAAAATAGAAAAGATCAAAAACATAATTTAAAAATCACATGATCAGATTCATGATTCCAAATTTTTTATATATAAAAAGCTTTCGATTGGAAAAACGGGATCATAATCTGAGGGGAGTAATTGAAATTTTTTCATTCATATACATCATTTCAGAAATAAAATAAAAACAATGATCTCTCAAATGATTTGACTTTGAAAAATGATATATTTTCAAGGGGGAGTTTTTATTTTAAAAGTTTTAATTTTGAACTTTGAAAAACAAAAATCTTCATTTTTCAGACTAAGTGTTTAACATGATTTCATTCCAAGGGGGAGTTTTTGATAACATTGGTCAACTTATCATTACTCAAGGGGGAGTTTTTGAAAATTTAAAACAAAATTCGGAAAATAAAAGAGATAACTCGAAAAAGAAAACTACAGGGGCTGAAAGTGTTATTTCTCAAAACTTGATACTCGGTTACTATAAAAGGAGGAACAATTTTTTCTTTTTACTTTTTATTTTCACCGAGTCAAATAACCGAGTTTAAGAAGAATATCAAATCACATTTTCTGAGTTCATTACAACGAATACAATCATTCTTCTTGATCAAAAGTAAGTGGCTATGAGTTTTAAATCAGATCTACAATGGTTTGAATTATCGAGTTTAAACTAGGTAAGGATTCAAGAATACCGAGGTTATGAGTTATCGAATTTGTGCTAAATAATTAAGATCTAGGACTATAATAATCAATGATTATATGGAAATAAGTGACAAATGGCTTAGAAATGGTCTTAAACCATAAATTCGATGCATAAATTGAAACTCGGATGTACTTGGTGTTTATCGAAGTTTGTACTTATCGAATTTGATTTGTTGACTATTTTTGGGTATAAAACAGTAAAGGATCGAGTTTTGAAAAAAGGAGTCAGCTTTAAAATTCCATTGTGAAACTCAGTAAATGTCAAAAAGTCAAATTCGGTAATGTCAAAAAAATCAAAAATCAGTAACAATGAACTTTGTGAATTTTATGCGCTCATAATTTCTGCATGCTTATGACGATTAATGCTCGAATGTCTGTGGAACAAAAAGATCAGTCTCTTATGTGTTTTGAAAACATCAAATGATTGTGAAAAAGAAATCAAGTTTTAATGAATTCTAAATTTTGGGCCAAATATTTCTATTCATAATTGTTTAAGTGGTCTAAGTCATGTCCGGTTTTGACCGTTTTCTGTAATGAACAAAATGAGGAGTGAGTGAGCTTAGTGCCCATGTCGGTTATTAATTAGATGTGTTTTGTTTACATTGTTTAGTAATTCATGACAAAAAGTTAAAGGGGAAAAGTTTCTATAACTTAATCAGAAAATCCACGTCGTTAATTGTTTACATGAGTCTAAGTCATGTCTGGTTTTGGTCGTTTTCTGTAATGAACAGAATGAGGAGTGAGTGACTTAGTGACCTTTCAGTTGTAGATTTGTGATTGAATGATTATGTTATCATTTTACGAAAAGTTTTTGTCTAAAGATGTCTGGAAAAAGTTCTAAAATCGTAATTGTCAAGGAATGGTACACTTTCAGTAAAAACGGTTTTAAGAAGAGGTATGATCTCGTCTTTAATGTTTTTCATAAAAAGTGTCTTGATTAAAACCAAAAAGAAATCTTCATCTTTCTTGAAATGTATCATGTCACAAAGAATTTATTGCGAGGATATTTTAAAACAGACAGAGAGAGCTAAATCCATACGCGAAAAAGCAAATCAAAAGTGTGTTCGAAAAAGAATTGCCAGAACACACAAAAATGAAAAATCAAAAGAAAAATTCGAATAAAGCATATGGCATGTGCTAGAAAAAGTAAGTACGAGCACATGAGAAACAAACTGATCAAAAATATGTTCAAAAAGAATTGCCAGAACATATAAAACAGACATAGTGGAAAAAGACAAAAATGTCAAATGAATTGTTTGTTACCTAACATCTCCATTTCATTAATTTAGTAATCATCATGGCACAACAACAACATGCAGCTGATGTTCATCCAGATGAACTGTGTCCTCCAAACAAAAGATATGATCTTATGGATGCTAACAAGAAGATTGATTTTGAACAAGTGCAATGTCCACCTGAAAGCAAACTTCTGACGAATATCATCAAGAATCATCCATTATGATTTAGCATGCAGCTATCTCATCAAGTAGCCATGGCTCTAAATGCATATATATTGGCATCTTTTGAAGGAAGACGGATCCAAGTATAGACTTACGTTTATGCTTGATAAGAAAGAGCTTTCTCTTACCCTGGATGACTTCAAAACAATCTTTCACCTACCACAAGCAACTAACAATAATCATGATAGTTTCGTGCCACCACCATCATTTTTAGACATGGTTACATTCTACAAAAATGAATTGGGATTTACAATAGAGATGAAGACATCATCAAGCTTTAAGACAACTGATCTTCTGCAGCCATGGCAAACATTGTGCAAGATATTTTCCAAATGCTTGACAACATGTGTAACAAGATGGGATCAACCACCGTTGCAGATAATGCAAATGATATATTGCTTTATCAATAACATTCATGTTGATTATGTGGAGCTACTATGGGAAGGACTTCATTATTCTCTTCATCACCCAACATCTTTGATTCCTTATCCAAGATTTACTAAGATCATCATTAGTCATTACATGACTAATTTTCCTGAGATTTCAAGGTGTGCTTGAGACAGGTATCACAATCTAAAAGATGATGATATAATGAAAAATATCTTTAATTCAGGAAGATACAAAGACAAAGTTGGAATGAAGATTCCAGCTTAGATGATCTTAAAAGAAATGAAGCACACGAAGCATTATCAGATGTATGCGGAGGTGTTTGGGATAGATGTTCCTCTGACTCAGTCACAACTGACTGAGTCTATCCAAGGAACGCATAAGACACCTAACACCCCTAGGTCACCTAACCCTAGCATGGATGTAGGAGTGTCAAGTGATCCTAAATGATCAACTGTGATTCATTTTCGTATTCCTCAAAGGAGATCCACACGTCTTACTCCACCAGCTCCAATGCCTACTGTTGATAAAGCAGATGAGATGATTTTACAAGACACGTTACAAGTAAGTCTTGCTGAGCACAAAAGTCGAGAAGAGCAAGAAGCTAGAGAAAATGTGGAACTGGTTAACGAGCACTTGGCATCCGTGGAAATTGAAAAAATGGTGAAAGGACCAGAGAATTATTAGATATTAGTTCAATCTTAGAGAAGATGAACAAAATATTCCCGCCTACCCAACCCCACACTAGGTTTTAGAGCCCAGGATTGATAAGGAAAGTCCGGAGGTGGAGATTACTAATGATAAAGAGTTGGAAATTACTAATGTTGTAATACCTGTGAATGTTAATGAAGAAGAGTAAATAAATAACTGATGAGGTGTGTAAAAAAATAAAGCGAAGGGAGAAAGGGAAGATTGTAGAGGAGTCTAGGAGTACACCATTCCCCAAACCAATTAGATCTCCTAGGATTCAAATTGATACTCGTATCTTCCAGAAACAAGAAACTCCAAGAATGACGTAACATGATACTACGACTTACACCATCATCAAGTTCACTCAACACCAAGTTATCTACCACAACCCACTCTATCATTATTCAAAGCCAAACCTGTTCGTTTCAAACGCTACAAGAGTTTCTTTCAGGAGTTACAGGGACGTTATAGATATTTGTTTGAACATCTGAGGGCAAAGTTCTTGTCAAAGAAGTCATTTGATACTCTTGCTGATCATCTCCAGGAAGTAATGGTTGAATCACTACCCACTATGGTAGATAAGCATATCAAGGAGCAAGTCGAAAAGCAAGTTCCTGAGCAGGTTAAAGATTAAGTTCCAGTGTATGTTGCAAAAGGGCTGCTTTTGGAAAGCCAACAGAATAAAGAAGAGACATATAAGATGATTGCTAAAGCTATGTTACAAGAGCATGGGAAATTATAAGCTGAAATTTCCTCACAGATTTAAAACTCAATTGATACTAACATTCCTTCTCTGGTTGATACGTCTGTAAGAAGTTATATGTCTGGACATATTCTTCATGTTCATCCAGCTCAACCACAAACAACATCTGTTCTAGAACAACAATATCAACTATATCTATCAATGAAAGCCGATCCTCAGTTGCAGCAACAAGACCCCACAAATAAAGTAATATGACTTAGCACTTTCCAGAAGAAAATAATACATTCAGGTACCTCAGGACTCACTTGTAAAACTCCTGTCTTCGCCCCAAGAGGATCAGGATGATCCTCATGATGATGCTCATACTGAGAGGGAGAATAGTGCAAAGCGGCAGAATACATCTGAGTATAAAGCACATGTGATTGGAGAGTCGTCTGGACAAGTCAATGAAAAAGAACAAGGTCAATCATCTTTAAGGAATCAAGAGAAAACAGATGATTATGATTTTTGGACTGAGTATTATGCTTTAGAGTGGATGATGAAAGACTAACGAAGCAAGTATCACGAATGATATCATGGAAGAAGTGTCACAGGCCATTAAAGAGCAGAGTCTAAAAGAAAATTGCTGAGAGAGGTTAGACAAAGAAGTACTTCAGGAGATAAGCATCAATATCACATTGATCAGATGAAGAATTTCTTGAAGAGTGACATTGTTTGGGAAAGCAAAAAGGAAATTCTTGCTTCTCCACATCCACAAAAGACCACACTTTTAGTTCAAAGCTATCAGAGAGATCCTGAAGCTCCAACATTGTCTTTGATAAATCAAGATCTTTTGTATTTTCTTAAAGGAAGTTCAGGGCCTGAGAAGATAGTGTTGTCGCTTCACAAGTTCCAGTAATTACTTTAAGATGATGCGTGATATCGAAGAACGGACTTCTAGATGGGTGAATAAGTGTGTAAAGAAATTTAATCCTTATGCTCGGTATGGTGTTGAACATTGGAAGAATCCTCATGCAAAGATCTTCTACATAAAGAGGCAGAAAGAGCCTGGAAAACCAAAGGAAGTTGTTTATTAGAATTCAAAGATCATTAAAGTTATCAAGATGTACTGGGAACTAAGCCATGGATACAAGTTCATCACAGGAGATAGTTCCAAGAAGAGCCAATGAGTGGCATATTGTCAATTTTAGAGTCTGATTATCACGAATCTCAAAAGAATGATATTGAGATAAGTACAAGCTGATAAAGAATGGCAAGGTAACCTGAATATAAGCAGAACAGTCTGTTGTGGTCTTTATCAGTTTTCAATAGAAGTTCAGTGATATGGGAAAGATGCATGACTTTCAACTTGGAATAGAAAGTTATCAACAAAAAGTTAATCTTATTGCACCAACAATATCTTTTCCAGGAATTAAAAAGCACAAAATGTTCTTCATCATCTATGAGCCCGTGCATGGAATAATATTCAAGAATAGCAAGAAAGAAAAAAGGGTTATAAGACATTCAGAGATTGTCATTAAGTTTGTGATGCAACACTAAACAGCGTAATATAGAAGGTCCTAAAGAGTTACAATAATGATGTTAAGTTGTATTTAAATACAAAGAGATCTCACTGAAGATGAGGTTTTATAGCTGAATCTGTTTATGAAGAAGAAATTGAAGTGAGATTAAAGTACACACCAAGATGAAAGATGGGAGCTGTTATGTGCATGGGAAAACCACTTGGACCACGAAGGGAACGCCCAGAATAATCGACCTTTAGGGGAGATTGTTAGGTTCATAAAAAGTGCTGATTATGTGGTTTAATTATATTTAGTCATAGATCCTATAATTTTTTGAAGAATAAAGTAGCTTGTAATAAGGTTTATTATGCTAAGAAGAAAGAAATAGAATAATACCAAGTATAGAGACTAGAGGTGAAACATCTTAGAAAAAATAAAGGAAGGAACTTCCTTCCCCCTCCGTATAAATACCCATTACTAAATAACCATGAAGGGTAAGCCTTGTAATAAACTTTCCATTTTTTTCCTCCATTTTATATCATTTGAAAATTAAATACTTGCCCATCCTCTACTATTCTCGTCTAGAGCTTTCATAGATTATCATGTCAGATTCAAGATAAACAAGACCTAACAGAAAAAGGCCTACAATATGTGGAAGCAACCATCAACAGTGTTAAGGTTCGCGCTCTTGTTGATTCTGGTGCGACTCATAACTTTGTGGCGGATGATGAAGCCAAACGGCTAGGGATTAACGCTACGAAAGGAAGTGGAACAATTAAGGCGGTAAATTCTCTGGCCAAGGCCATTCATGGAGTGGCTAAGGACGTTCGGGGAGAGATTGGGAGAATAGGAGGGACGATTGATTTGCGTTGGTGGTCCCGCATAGATGACTTCAAAGGGGTTTCTATTTGGAATTTCTCGATAGGGTACGAGCTACCCTATGATAATTTGCTAATTCCTTGTGTACCTAGATGGGGAAAGACTTTGCAAGGTTAGCACGGAGCGAGACTGCAAAAGATGGAGCGAAGACCCTTTCAGCCATTCAATTCAAGAAAAGATTCAATAAGAGTGAACCTTGTTACTTAGCGGTGACAAGGCAAAAGGCGAACGAGGGTTCAAGCAAAGTGGAGGTACCAAAGGTGATCGGGCGGGTACTTGATGAGTTCAAGGATGTGATGCCCAAGGAGTTGCCCAAAAAGCTACCACCTAGGAGGGAGGTGGATTATAACATCAAGTTGGGACCAGGTTCTAAACCCCCTGCCAAAGCCCCTTATCGAATGCCACCACCCGAGTTGAAAGAGTTATGCAACCAACTCAAAGAGCTAATGGATGTGGGCTATATTCGACCCTTGAAAGCCCCATATGGTGCGCCGGTGTTGTTTCAAAGGAAGAAAGATGGATCCTTGCGGATGTGCATAGACTACCAAGTACTTAACAAGGTAACGATCAAGAACAAGTACCCTATTCCTCTCATTGCAGATTTGTTTGATCAACTTAGAAAGGCGAGATACTTCACCAAGTTGGATTTGAGATCGGGGTACTACCAAGTACGGATAACGGAGGGAGATGAGGCCAAGACGACGTATGTCACTAGGTATGGCTCTTACGAGTTCTTAATCATGCCATTTGGCTTGACCAATGCTCTCGCGACATTTTGCACCCTCATGAATAAGTTGTTTCACCCGTTCCTTGACAAATTTGTAGTGGTATACTTGGACGATGTTGTTGTTTATAGTCATACCTTGGAGGAGCACGTCTTGCATTTGAAACAAGTGTTCCAGGTGTTGCGAGACAATGAACTTTATGTGAATGAAGAAGTGCTCTTTTGCCCAAGATGAAGTCGAGTTCTTGGGATATAAGATCAAGGATGGCGGATTGATGATGGATGGTGCAAAGATAAAGGTTATCTAAGATTGGGACACAACCAAGGTACAGAGTTAAATATTATCTTGATTGTGAACTTATTACAAAGGCTACAATCAGGGTATTACTCAGCCATAACATCCCCTTTGACGAACCTATTGAAGAAGAACCAAGCTTGGATATGGGACGAAGAGTGCTGATTCGTCAAATAGCACACACTTATATAGCAACCCTAATACAGATCCTGACCGAATGCCCTTGACCAAGGCAAAAGGTCAAATTCCACAAAAGGATAAAATACACAAGTAAGAATCAATAATAAAAAGATTCCGGAAGAGATATTCCCGGGTCGTATGTCCCAACGAGGCTGCAATTGAAAGTGATCCTGGTTTGATGAGAAATTGAATGATGAAGAATATATGATGGAAACACTGATATAATTACAACTAAAATTAATTAAATAAAACCTAATTTAATCTACGGGAAACAGATATAGGAAATGGGGATCTTAAAAACTACGGGAAATAAAATTAGTTATTGGGAAATCCTAAAGTACAATTTATATTAAAAACGGGAAACAGAAATAGGTATCGGGAAACCCTAATATTAAAGATTAAGAAAAATAAATGCTAAATTAAATTAAAAATTAAAATTAAATTCTAATTAACTTAATTTGAAAAATAAAAAAAACTAGATAAAACGGAGGTCGTATGAATTAAACAAAAGAAAGACGGGTAAAACGCACCCGGTAAAACGGGTCTAAGACTGAAATTTAAGAAAAATAAAGCCTAAACTAAATTTTATATTTTTCCTAGACACTAAATGACAAAAGAAAATTTTATAAAAAAGAAAAATATTTTTTTATTAATTTTTGGATTTTTTATGAATTTTTAAAGATTAATAACTAATTAAAACTAAGAAAATAGAAAAAGACAAAAAATAAAAGTTATAAAAATTCTGAAAAAATAAAATTAAATAAAGAAAAAGTTAACAATTCTAAAAATATAAAAATGCCCAAATTTTACTGTTTAAAATTAAAGTAATTAAACTAATTAAAATTAAACCTAATTTAATTATTTAAATTAAATAAAACTAACTGTGGTTAACCTAAGGGACTAACAGTGAAAGGACACAAGGACTAACGGGGCAATTAAGTACTAACAGTGGGGACTAACAATTATAACTATAAAAGAGAAAATTACACAACCAGTCCCTGAAGTGGACCCCGATATGCAAGGTGGGTCCAAAGTGCTTATTAGCTAAAAGTCAAAACAGGAAAGTTGTAAAGGGGCTTGAGCTTATCATTTTTTATAAAAGGACTAGTGGCTGAAAGGGTCTAAATAAGCCAGAAACATGAGCTTTTTGGGCTGACAGAATGTTAATAAGCTTAAAAGCTTATTGGCTTTTTCTTTGAGATTTTAAGGCACAATAAGCTATAAAACTAAGGGAAATAGGCTGCTAGGGAAAAGGGAATCCTAAATAAGCTATGGTATCTAGAATAAGCCCTAAAATAAGCTGGAAAGGAAATAAGCTATGGTGACAGTTTTTAAAACAAAACAAAAAAGGGCCTACTTTAAGGCCTAAATAAGCTAAGCTAATAGGCTGTCTAAGGGAATTAAGCTGCTAAACCTAAGAAATAATCCTATAAGCTATAATAATAAGCAATAAAAACCTAATGCTTAAAATGAAATAAGCTAAAAAAAAGGGGCTGAAAATGGTGCTCAGCACCAGGGGAGGGCAATGCAGTGGCCTAGGGGCTTTTTGGGCTTATGAAAATAAGCTTATAAAAGCTTTTTAGTCAAAACCAAACACAAACAGATTAAAAGGGCATGTAATTAAGCTTATATTCAAAATATTAGCTATTAAGGTGAGCTTACACATGCTGATATTAGGGCTTAAGAATGAGGGTTCTTAAAAAAAAAGCAAAGCCAAATTTTTGACTTATGTTGTCAAAGTAAAAGGGACAGAACAAGTGGTTGGCAAATTGGCTAGAAACAACAATAATAAGCACAACAATAGTGTGCTTAAGCTGCATAAGCAGCTTGAGCCCTTGAGCTTAAATTGGCTTATTGAAAATTTGACAGAATACAAAAGGCATTTAAAAACTTATTTTAAAACTAAAAATGGTGATTAAAGTGGCTTAATTAACCCCACACACTCAGCCAAAGTTGGCTGAGTGGTTACAACCCATGATAAACCCCATATGACCCATTTTGCATGCTAAACCAAACACCCCCTTAATTTATAAAAAAGGTTGTTAACTGTTTTTTATGGGTAATGCAGGCTGAGAAAATCAATTATAAGTGAGGTTTTATAACTTTTAACATGTTTTTAAAGGATTTAAACAGAATTAAACAACTTAATTTATACTTCAAATTTTGATAAATGCAATAACATAAAAAAACTCTTATCTTTTTATATTGAAAACAGCAATATTACAACATAAAGCTTTAAAACAACTGAGTATGAACACCTTGGTGGATGTACTAAGGATCATCCAATAGCAAACGTAATCGGTGATCCTTCTCGTTCTATCTCCATAAGAAAGCAACTCAAAACTGACGCCATGTGGTGTTACTTTGATGCCTTCCTAACTTCTGTAGAACCAAAAAACTTCAAACAAGCAATGATCGAACCATCATGGATCGATGCAATGCAAGAACAAATTCATGAATTTAAAAGACTACAAGTTTAGGAATTGGTGTCGTGTCCAGATAAAGTCATGTTGATCAAACTAAAATGGATTTATAAAGTCAAGACAGACGAATTTGGCAGGGTACTAAGGAATAAGGCTAGATTAGTTGCTCAGGGATTCAAGCAAGAGGAGGGAATTGATTTTGAGGAATCATTTGCACCGGTTGCAAGAATAAAGGCCATCCGTATCTTCGTAGCAAATGCAGCCAACAAGAATATGACGATCTTCCAAATGGACGTCAAAATGACTTTCTTAAATGGTGAGCTCAAAGAAGAGGTCTACGTTTCTCAACCAGAAGGAATTGTTGATCAGGACAACCCATCGCATGTGTATAAGCTCAAAAAGGCCCTGTACGGTCTTAAACAAGCACCACGTGCATGGTACGACATGTTGTTAAGTTTCCTCATTTCACAACATTTATCCAAAGGTGCAGTTGATCCAACACACTTCACACAAAAAAGCAGGAAACGACTTATTACTGGTACAAATTTATGTTGACGATATAATATTTGCATCCACTAATACTGCTTTGTGTAATGGGTTTGCTAATCTGATGACCACTAAGTTCAAAATGTCGATGATGGGGCAGATGTCATTCTTTTTAGGATTACAAATTTCTCAAAGTCCTAGAGGCATCTTCCTAAACCAATAAAAATATGCTTCTGAAATTATTAGAAAATATGGTATGCTATCTAGTGATTCTGTAGACACACCTATGGTAAAAAAAGTAAATTGGATGAAGATCTACAGGGGAAGCTAGTTGATGCTACACTTTACCATGGCATGATTAGCTCCCTTATGTATTTGGCATCCAGTAGACCAGACCTTATATATGTAGTTTGCTGCCCGGTATTAGGTAAAGCCTACCAAAAAGCACTTAAATGCGGTTAAGTGGATCTTTTAATACCTAAAGGGAACCATTAACATGGGTCTATGGTACTTGAAGGATACCGGTATGTTTATGACAGCATATACAGATGCAGATCACGCGGGGTGTCAGGACACTAGACGTAGTACATCAGGAAGTGCTCAATTCTTAGGTGATAAACTTGTTAGGTGGTTTTCAAAGAAGCAAAAGTGCATCACTATCTCGAGTACAGAGGCTAAATATATTGCCTTATCTGGGTGTTGTGCTCAAATCCTATGGATGCGTTCACTGCTAACAAACTATGACTTTCAATTCAATAAGATTCTTTTGTACTGCGACAATAAGAGTGCAATTGCTCTATGCTGCAACAATGTTCAACACTCACGAGCCAAGCACATCGATGTTTGCTACCATTTTATAAAGGAGCAAGTGGAGAATGGAATCGTAGAGCTATACTTTGTCCGGACTGAATACCAACTGGCTGACATCTTCACCAAACCTTTGCCAAGAGAAAGATTCAACTTATTGATCGAAAATTTTGGTATGAGAAGCATGTCTCTGGAAACGTTGAAACGTCTGACAGAGGAAACGGACGAGTGATGGTGGTAACTCATATCCTGTATTATATGTACATAAGAAAAACATAAAAACACAAAAATATTTTTCTTTTATATAAATTTTTCGAAAAGAAAATAAAAACTTAAAAAAATCAAAAAAATATAAAAATATGTATCTCTGGCATGTCTTCTGAAAATCGATAACATTTACGGTCTTAGAAATGTCATT
>BQNB010032697.1:0-17502 GCA_026074375.1 Tanacetum coccineum | reverse complement strand
TAATTACAATCTTATTGGAGGCGTCTAATGTCATTAGGTTCGGTTTGTAGTCATAACCTAACCTAAACCCCGTTGTTCATGGAAAATGGGCATCTAGTTCATAGTCATTATGGTTTCCAACTACCCTAAGTGAGTTGCCTAATGTCAACATTCCCACTTTTTGACATTTAAATACCTATTATTGACTACTAACAAGTATTTACCCGCACTTTTTAAGTATCTAGTCCAACTTTAGGTGGTGATATTGTCAACCCCTATACAACCGAAAAGGGTGCAAATCCTTCTCGATCAACCTACTAGTCTAGATTTCGGATGGTCACGTACTAACTAGCCTACTAAGTACTAAACCAAACTCTTATACTACCGAAACGCGGGGATCTAATGACAAACAATTAAGATATCCATATTAAATTAATATTTACACAATAAGATCAAATAAAATTAAATGCAAGTTCATTATCTATTTAAATACCAAAAACAAATAATCAACATAATAATAACCTGACATCAACAAATAAAAGCAAGATTGATTAAATCATTGGAGAATAATAAACTAAAATCAAACTTTAATTATATAAGTGTTGTGTACATATCGTGCTAATTAATGCTCTTGAGCCTCTAGAATGTCATGGCAAACCCCGAAGGGTTTGCCCTAAACCAAACTGTTCGTCCCCTTTTCTCTCCTTTTAATCAAAAGTATATATAATAATGAATATGGTCGGCTTATATTTACAGCCATGAAACACTTTAGGACTTGTACACAATCTCCCCCTGATCATTCTTGACATTTAACTTTTGGTCCTTGTGCTATATTATTCTCGTAGCAAAATAAGAGGCAAACTTAGTATAATTGCCTAGTTTTAACCCCTGGAGTTAGTATAACTTGGCGCTCAAAGGACTTGTTACGACGTAATTACAACGATCTAATTACGCCGTAACTTTCTTCATATACTCACAGCTTGTTTTCTTCATTAGTTACGGCGTAACCATAACGGTCCAGTTACGTCGTAGTCTTGACGTCAGCAAAATCCTTCCTCATCACGTTGAAGGTTACGACGTAACTCCAACAAGTAGATTACGCCGTAACTATTTT
Source organism: Tanacetum coccineum (assembly GCA_026074375.1). NCBI lineage: Eukaryota > Viridiplantae > Streptophyta > Magnoliopsida > Asterales > Asteraceae > Tanacetum > Tanacetum coccineum. The sequence goes on along the minus strand of BQNB010032697.1, from coordinate 16,409 downwards.
GAGCCTTCGGTAATCTTTTTTCCTTTCATGCGTTTCTCCCTTTTATAAATATAGTACCTCTACTAAATAATTTAGTAGTGGTACTATTCTTCGTTTTAGCTTTGAGTTGCTTCCTGAAGAAATATAGTACCCTTCATTTGAATTTAGAACCTCTGCTAAATAACTTAGTATCGATACTATTCTTGGCCATTTATCGCATCTTTCTGTTCTAATGGCTCGATTAACCTGAATTTGCAAAAATGGACGAATTAAGTACCATATTCACATAAAATTATATAAAACAAGGCAATAAACATAGGAAATTAAAATAGAAAAGTATAAACTATTTGGTGTCTATCAAATACCTCCATTTGAGTTCTACTTGCCTTCAAGTAGACCTTTTAAATCATTTCTAAAAAAATATCTCCTAAGTTATATTGGAATATATGAATTTAAAAATTACCTAACTTAGAACATTCTAAACCGAGCACCTCATGAAAAGGGAAATAAAATCACAATCATACTCTCACTAATCTATGTGTTTCATTTTTGGGTGATCACCCAACTGCTCAGTCATAGTGAGTTTTCTATCATAGGCTTGGCAAGGATACAAATCTCCACGATCGCCGTCCTTGTGATGTTTGCTGAGGTTGAGACATTGTTCAGTTTCTTTGTGAAAAATGCTATTTAGATCTTATAAATGATAAAGAGATGTTGTGAAATCAAGTTGTGTTGGTGATTTTATCCGTGATTGTGATTAAGTTGTTGTTTGATAACCCCGTGTGTATATGAGAACAAGAATATTACTAGACACGATGATAAACGAATACCAATATTCCGATGAATAATCTAATCCTCAAAATACGTCTCAAAAAATATACGTGATTTCCTAAATTCAAATTAATGTGAAAAGCGAGTTCCAATTTTAACCAAAAAAGCAAATTGCTTAAATGGGTCATTACTAAACTAAAAGGCCAATACCAAACGTGTACTTATAACAAGTGAGATATTCAAATTCGGTTAAAAGCGAGTTATAACTTTGGTATTTGAACACGAGTTTCACTACACGAATTGTAAAAAGCGAATTAGGTTTCTTAATGGTACTAAGCGAGTTGAGTAACCAAGTTGGTAAAAAGCGAGTTATCCACAAAGCGAGTTTAACCAAAAAGCGTGTCGCACTTAAAAGTGAGTTTGGTAAAAACTGAGTCAAGGCAAAAGCAAATTGTAAAAACACGATAGACACGCAAACTCGCTTTCTTGGGTTTCAAAAAGGCTAAGTCGGTTTCATAAAAGCGAATTCGCTTTTTTTGTTAGAAATAGAAAAGGCGAGATCGAGTTTTGAAGAAAGCGAGTTCACATATTGAGTTTTCAAATCTTAAAAATCATAATTTTTCGCGTGATCAATCCGTTTTTCTTCTCAATACATTTACTATAGTCCTAAATACACATAAAAATGCATACTTTCAATGTGTATTAACGTAAAATAGTTGAGTTTTGATCTAAAAAAGCGAATTTGTTGGTTTTACACAAAAACGACATGAATATGATCTAAAAACGATTTTGAATCACTTATTTTTTGTAGATTAAGATATCTAAACACATTAAACAACTAAATACACAAGTATCTAGTTCTTAAATGTTCTAGATCTAAATTTATCAGACTAAATGACACGAATTCGCTTTTTGACACGTTCAAATCGATTTTGTGTACACAAAACGTTTAGATTCACAAACTAACACTCTAAATCATCATGTAGCGACTGATACCCCATATAGGTTACCCTCATATAGCATAAATCATACAAACTAAGAATTAGAGTTTTAGAGAGAGAAATTAGAGAAAGAAAGGATGTGAGTTCTTATGAGAAAAATAAGGAAGGTTAAGATATCATATGAAGAACCACCCTCTCTCCACGTGAGGAGAGGGGTATTTATAGTCTAGCTCACTAAGTCTAGTTTATTAAGCCTTTTGGGCTCTTAGCGGGCTAAACATAATAGCCGGCCCAATTATCTTTTACAACAACGTTAACTAATAAACATAACAATAATTATGACAACTTATTATAAGGAATAATTAACACTTTTTCGTTCCTAACAGAGTGTGATTCAGCGGGTATCCAATTCATCTGTCTGGACATGATTCAACGGGTACCCAAATTTCTAGCCTCCCCTTTTAGGTAAGTTGTGTTAAATTATTACATTTACCGTCATTTATAATAGGGTATTTTGCCTTGAGAGTAAACTTATTTTTAATCTGTTGCCTTAGCATTTATAATAGGGTATTTGGCGTTGCTTTTTTGCTTTATATTCAAATTTGCATGTAACCTAAAATAGACAAACTAAGATTGGCGTAAGGAGGATGGAAAAAACCGATACAAAGGTTTCTTGATAACTGCAAAGGCTAATTGTTTAACATAAATAAACTCGTGTATAAAAACGCCTATGTGTTATAACTCCCCAATACATTTCCCTCACACCGATTTCCCCAAAAACGTGCTTAAGTATGGTTAACATTTTACAGTGGCTAATGTGTATAATGATGATCTAAGACATAATTGTCAATTGGATGTAAAAGCCTAATCTAAAACATCAAGATCACTAAGCATGATGTTTTTGATGAAGATGACAAGTCTCTTGGCTTGTTGTGATAAATCTTCATATATGTAGGTATGTGGTGGATGATGATGGCAAAATCTATAAGCTTGCTTGAATGGAAGATCATATAGAATCATACTTGCAACAAATAAAAGTTAGAAGCATTATGATCAAGGGTTATTGAGGTTTTGATGATATGATTAATTGTGTGTTTACATTGTAAAAACTTGATTATAATGATCCTAAATGAGTGTAATAATATGGAAGAAAGGTTGTGAAAAACTTGGGTGAAAAACTAAGCAAATGGGTGACATTGATAGAAAACACAAAACTTGCCCGTCAATGTGCTACGGATCTAGGTATGGTGGATCCGTATGTCTATTTAGGTGGATCCGTGGTCCCCCAAGGCCAATTTCAAAATTGTTAGAAATCTTTTGCTTAGATCTTAATGTACTTATAAAATCTGATTTGATTTTGTTCTAGAAGGAAAATCAATCTTAACATTAAAAAGGAAAGATTTGTAAGATATGAAATATCTTATAAGATTTGTTTCTAAAAGTGGTTAATCCTAATTTGTCTTATTCACTAATGTGATTAATCATTATTAAGTAAATGATTACTTAAAATCATTTGTTTAGTAGTGATGTAAGTAAACTTAAAAAGGTTTATTAAAAATGACTTAATGATAAAATGGGTTTTAATCATTAGGCTAGTTTGTAAAAACATGTTAATCATTTTTAATGGTTTGTTAAATGGGTTGATCATAACGCAACTTAACAAACATATTCATTCCTTTTGTTGAAGCATGGGTAGACTTGAGACGTCGAGAGGTGTTGATGAATATATGCGTTGATGAGTTGTGATCACGCGTAACTTGCACATTTTACGTTATGTATTACAAGTTACTTGTTTGTCATTATTAAAACCAAAGGACTTTTTAGTTTAAATATCGTAATTTTTGCACTAACAATCTCCCCTTTTTTAATGATGACAAATATGTAAACTTGTAACATAATAAAATTTAAAAGTTACTCGTTTACACTTCCTTCTCCCCCTTTTGTTGAAACAAAAAGGTGTATGCTCCAATCCGTTGATCCTTCTCCGTTAACACTCTACCATCCCTAAAAGGGCGTGTCCTTGGAGTTAAACTTTGTTTCTTCCCAGAAAAGCGAGCTTGCATCATCCCTAGTGAAGTTATACTTTAATCTTCATATTCTAAGCAACTTTGAGCTATCTATATTAATGCCATCGAGCTCCCCTTAGCTCCTTGCGCTCCTATGATTATTGACCTTGGTTGCTAATGAATCCATGGATCAAATTTCTTACAAAGACTTAACCTACATCAAGGGTTAGTTTTGTGCAACATAATATATATATCATGAAGCAATATGAGAAATATATGATAAATGTGTGTATGCTTCTTCTTGATGAATGCCCCCCTTATTCGAGGCATCAAGGTATTATCAAAAACCTACAAAAAATGTTAGTGCGAAAATAGATACTCCGTTAGACGATTATGTGCAACTAAATGTATACAAGATGCACTCTCTAAGTGCTTGTCGGAAGCTCCCCCTTGTTTGGGACAACAAGGAATTGAGTTAGGGAAGTGTACTACAAAACAAAGTTAGTAGACAAGCGCACATATACATAATAACAATGATAGTTATGTATGTAACAAAAAATAGATATAGAAGAATATTATTTTGATCCTAAGGTTTAAGATAATGTTTAGGAGCAAGTAGCATAAATAATAGATAAAGTTCTAAGGGTTAATTTTTTTTTGAATTTTAGCGTCTGCTAGGGACGGATGTACCAAAGAACTAACAGATCTACCATCCTTGGATCCGTCGGTCGCAAAGACTCTCAAAAATAGGCAGAACCCAGTTTTGTAGCCATAACCTAAAGCACTTAGCATGTAAATACTTAAATCACGAACAATATCAAGTAAGGGTCCAAAAAGGATAACATACCAAGTTATAAAGATGTTAAGCATCGTGATAGCAAGTGTCAAAAATAATAATCTCACATAGTAAGATAGCAAAATTATTAATTATGATATCAAAAGTATATATAGTAATATACTATCGGGGAACATGATATGCATGTCTTAGGTATGAGTACTCTAAAGTATGACACTTTTAAGAAATGTTGGATACTAGACACATGCAAAAAAATAAAAACCTAGATAAAAAGAACCAAGACACATACTCGATGACTAAGACTCAATTGACACCAAATTTATCAAACCAATCACACAACTTTAATAAACAAGAACAAAATTTGTTTATAGTTTGACACACCATTGTTATGAGAATGACTTCGTCCAAGATGTCATTCGGATAAGGAGTACTATCGTTTTTAAAACGACATGTTCCTTAAGAAATCATTATCTACCATGGATGATGATTTGAGTTCGGATAGACTTTCGTCAAGGGTTGTAACGAGATATTCCTAAATCCTCAAGGTTTCTTGGTTAAGCATTATGTATGCTTTTCATGCGTGGGGTTCTAGGAAAAACATTATTGTAAGACTTTGGGTCAAACTAAATGTTGATGATAAGGGTGATATGGAAAAGCATGATTTGAATACGTAGTGTGTTTGATTTGTTGAGAAGACATATTCTAAGTATGTTCTTAGAAGAAAAAAAAATAATAAAATAAAAATTATGACATGTAAAAGTAAATTGATGTCAATAATATTTTAATACGTCATGTCAAAGATATATACTCGAAAGTAGTTATATTATGACAAGAATAAATATAGTAAAAAATGGCATGCATCTAGAAGTAAATAAAAACAATTCCATATAACAGAAAGTAGGGAAGGATGAGCGAGAACGAAGAGGGAAGGTGTTGAGCTAATGACAAGAGTGATTGGGTTGCATGTGATCCTAATGTAACAAGTGCATTGTTGGTTGTCAATGTTGACTAACAAAGGTGGATATGTGAGACGAGGTGGTAGTTCTTTCATAGTGAAAGAAAAATGAAAGACACAACAATGTGGTGACTCAATAACACTTGAAGATTGAATATCTTCTTTATGTTCTTCACTTGCTGGTAAGTGGAAACAAAACTAAAAGACTCAATTGTGAAAAACATGAAAGGATCACTTGTAATGGTTATTGGATAAGTGTGAAGTGTTCTTGAGGAGATAATTTCTTTGGTATGAGAGTTTGAAAGTGAGGACCAATATTTGGTGGTGAAAGTGATCAAGTTGGTGAAATGTTCTTGATGTCAAGATTGTGTAGGATACATTTTGAGTATGATGTTTGTGAGGATTAAAGGTTGTTGAACTAACTATTACTATCAAGAGTAAAGTATAGTTGTTAGGTTTGAGTGTATGGTTGAAGTGTTTCTTGTGAGGTTTGGGTATGTGAAAGTAGTCATCACTATTAAGAGTGAAGTCTAGTGATAGGGTTTGTGTATGATCAACATACGGGTCAAAGGTTCTTTCACAATCAAGAGTGAAGTATACTTGCAAGGTTTTGTGATAAAGTATTGATGGTTCACAAACAATCTATTACCATCAAGAGTAGATTGTAGTTGTAAGGTTTGAGTGTGTGGTAGACGACATTTTTGTAAGGTTGACTTAAGGGTTGAAGGTTCTAGTAATGAGGATATTCAAAAGAGTGAAATGTTCATGTCTTGAGGAGGTATTGATCCTAATAGTGAGGTCAGCATAAGTGATTAAAACCAATTGTGGTTTATGTAAACGTTGTGTACTTGTGTGTTAGAATAAAAGTTGAGTGTTCTTGTGAGTTGGTTTCTAGTAGATAAGAATCACATTTGTGAATTCTTGAGAATATGTGAACGTGGTGTACTAGTGTGTTAGGGTAGGAGACAAGAACCAAATCGGTTTGTGTGAATGGGGTGTACTTGTGTTGTGGAAAAAGAAATAAGTGTTCTTATGGAAAAAGAAATAAGTGTTCTTGTTTGAGGAGGTATTAGTCCTAATAGTAAAGTTAGGAAGAGAGCCAGGTTACGATCTTGGTCACCAATTTGGTTTGTGTGAACGAGGTTTACATGTGTGAAGGAACAAGAAATGAGTCCGTAGGGTAAATGTTCGCTTGAATCGGTTTCTATGGGAATAAGAATCACATTTGTGAGTTCTTAAGAATATTTGGTGAAAGACTATATGTGGACGAGTGTGTTATCCCTCCCACTTAATTCGTGCTCATCCGAACATGACGTGTCGAATAATAAAAATAAATAAAGAAGAAAACAAACGATGACGGAAGCGATGAGCTTGACAATGTCAAAAAGAATGATGGTTAGCATACGACGATCTTCAACCATGAAGTTACGTAGCTCTTCTCAAGCATTGCTAATGTTCATAGAACAATCACATGATGAGGTATGAGGTTTTCTTAATGGTGGAGAGAAGATATCAGACATCTATATTGTAGTAGAGGCGTAATTTGAGGTTTTTGTGTAATGAATTAAGTATGAAAAATAAGTGATATAACCGTTTATGGTTATGGAGCAGATCCCTAAAGATAGGAAACGGTTGATATAGTAACGAAAGAGTGGGAACGAGTTACTATGAGGAGTATTGAGTATTTGACCGTTTACGACGAGGGACAGAAAACGTATTTTGTGAAGAAAAGAATCAAGTAAATAAATAAGATAATGATCAAAGTGATCTAAAAATCCTTAGATTTGTGACGTGAACGCGAGGAAAAATATTCTAGTGAGAAAATATATACTAGGTGCATAGGACATATAGGATTTAAGGATGCAAGTTTAACTGATCATGTATCAACATAATAATCAATGAGATTGATATGTAAGACTATATGATATCTATAAGTTAATCGTTATACATCAAACATAGTGTAGGTACACAATTAACACATAAGTCATGTACAATGACACATTCAAAACATGATAATTTTAATTGCAATTGTCATGTAAAACATGTTAGAATTTAGCATCATGTTTCATTTAGATAACGTAAGAGATATTAAATTGTGATTGATAACCAAAAACAAAATCGTCCAAATAATTATGCATTCAACAATTAAGCAAGTAATCATTGAGTATCAAAATAGCATAAAGAAAATATAATCATATCTCACGAGAACAAGTTAACATTTTGAATTCACAAAAATGCATATGCGAGGTGCAAGTAGTCTAGATCGACTAAAGACAATCCTAATTACTACTTGACTAATAGGCAATCCTAATGAAATACAAAGTTTATCAATGTAAACTAACATTAGGCATATTTAGAAAGAGCCATTTAATCAAGTTATAGAATGAATATGAGACTATCACTAGTGGTGCTCAATTGAGGCTAAACACGACCATTTTTATGGGTTATACCATGAACCCAACTTCCTTCCCGGAAGCAATTCAACCGTTAGGTTAAATTAAATTTCTAGTGCAATAGATTCTCTAGTAGTCATTCTCATTTTAGAATAAAATAGAATTCCCGCATTTGCCTAATGAAGTGTAGCAAAGATGAAATTTGCATTGACCACTAATACTTGGCCTAATATGACTCAACTAATATGTTTCAATTCCGGTTCTCAAAATCCTAATCATGATGTGTACAATCCTAGGGTTAAATAAGAGAGCAAGTAAGATGTCGTGAGTTTAAACAAGATTGAGTCTTCTAGGACTTAGGAGTATACTTAAGTGTGACAATGTGGAGTATGCTACATTAAAGTGTTCTAAGAATGCACCTTTGCATGTCTTTTTGAAAATAATCTAATTAAGGTTATTTACCTCAATAGATGTTGTGAATATTCCATTGTAGAAATTATGATGTACTAAAGGTTAGTTACATGTTTGTTAGACCTTAGACAAGTACAAAATGACAAAAGGAATATATTCAAATTTGATGATCACGGACGGATCTACCTAAATCAAAGACGGATCTCCATATGGAGGATCCGTAGGTCGCAAAGTTGTCTGAAAACAGACAGAACATGATTTCTTGTTATTTGGGCGATGGTGTTAACTTTTTAGTAATGGAAGAAGCTTATATATGTTATAAGGGTTCTTGGTTTGAACTTTCGGATTCGACGTCCAAGTTTTGAGCGTAACGTGGAAGTTGTCGTGAATTTCCCGATGGAATTTCAACGATGTCAATCCTACTAGGAGTGTGTTAGCTTTTAGCATATTTTTGACCATTGCTAATAACACAAGCATTATGAACATTTAGACGTAACAAAGCATCGTCAATACAAGTGTGAATTGCAATTCGATGATTATTCTTTTCGTCTTATGATCGATTTCGTAATTTCATGTAATAACTAAAATTAGTTAAACATGTAGACTCGGAAAATATCTATGGTCATTTTATTGATATTTCCGTTATCTAGATAAATTCTAATCTCGACTCCATGCTCATATTTCGAACATTTGTAATTGGATAGAATAATGAGATTAATTATCGTTTGAATAATAATCATCTTTATATTCTAAGTCCACTTACGATCACTTATAGAAAGAAAGCAAAATAATGGTTTATAGAATATGTTCCATAATTCCTAATCCTAATCTTAGATAATTGAATTGTTCTCGGTTTAAATACTTAGTTAAAATAATGTTGTGCTTATTTGGTATAGAGAGAAAATGTTATAACAAAAAGTGAATTTGAGTCTTGATTCGTGCTTCTGAATTGTATGAGCAAAGTTACATATATTGTGTATTTGCTCGTGTTTGGTTTTTCGAAAATGACAACTCTACCAAATGCATTACAAGGTAAATTACTTGAATATCTCCGACGAAACATCAAAGTCATCAATCCTACTTTGACGTGCATTTTAAACATGTTGTCATTAATAATAGGAACACACCTATTGGACATGTAGACTCAATATAACATCATTATCATAAGTGTGAGTTATGAACCGATGCATATTCTTTTCGTCTTTGAAAGGGATGACATTATTTTCATATCAACCTAGCATGATTGAGTATGTAGATTCGAGATAATATCTTTTGTTATGGTTTTGATATAATCTTGAAGCTAGACAAATAATGAATCCGATTTCATATCCAAACTCAAAAACTCGGAAATTAGATTCGAAAAATGATATCAATCATAATTTCAATAATGAATCAATATATATCTGAAATCTTTCTTAACCCTCACAAACACTCTTTTAAAAGAAAACAAAAGATTTTTCTAATGTGTTCCATTAAGCCTAAGACTAGTCTTAAGTGTGAGATCATTTAAAATGATGAGTTTACTTGTTTCTTTAGTATTATCGTATATTTTACATGTGAGAAAAACTTATTAATTATTGTGCACAATATACTTAGATTTTGACTTCTAAAGAGTACATAAAATTATCTTAGTTATTTTTAAGCATTATGAATCTTTTTCGAAATTACTACATGTTTATATAATAGTTTCAAGCTTTTGACTAGGGTGAATATTTTCATTTCAAGTTAATGTTAATGTGAAAATTTATTCGAAGATAAAACTTCAAAATGAAAGTGTTTTCTTACCAAGAAAGTTAATCTTTCAAATTTAGAATTACAAGAAATTATATGTTCATTTTAATCTAAATATTTATTAGTTGTGATTGTGAATTAGACTAATGCAAGCACAAACTAAGTTCAAAACACAATTTTCTTTTATTACATACTAATGTGTTATTATGAACTTTTCTCTTGTCTAGACAACCTATGTTTAAACAAGATAATGGGATGACATGATCTAGAGACTTTGTTGAGACTTTGATAAAATGGAAGTGTTGACTATATAGTGGTGACACATTTTATCAGTTATATTAGTAGCACGATAATCGTGCAATACAATATTATTCAAAAGATTTGACAAACTTGCTTAGCTCTCAATCCTAAGTGGGTTAACATAAATTATAGGATTTACAAATTGTTGATATAACATTTGTAAACATAGTGATCTATATCTATATGCAATGCAAAAGCAATTTTTCAACTTAGTGCAAGAGATCTTCCATAAGATCAATTGACGCATATACATGAACACTAATAAATAACACACATGACGAGATTATGCTAATCAACAAAGAAGCGCAAATACAAATGCAATAAGCATATCAAAGATTGATTAACAATATTAATATGCAAAGTAGAACAAATAATCATTTAGCATAACACACATAAATACTACACTTTGTTTTGTGCATTAAATATAACAATGTATACATAACTTGATTTTATTTGCAAACGAGGCATGCAGACCCGTGCGTTGCACACGGGTTGTATCAGCTTGCTTTTCGCATGATGCTGTGTTGGTGTGATGTGTTATTGCCAAGGTAGTGCGTATAATGGTCGCTTGCATAAGGATTTTGTAAAATGTTGATGCACACGGTTTGTGTGGTTGTATCTAATTGTTGTTGATTGCGTATTGTGTATAATTGTTGATCGTTGTTACATTCATCTTATCAAGGGAAATGCCTTTGGTGAAAGTATACTTTGTCTTTGTGCCATTTATATACGATGATAGTAGGTATGTAAAATATCATCCTAGATTGGCTTCGCTTTGTTATATGTACTGTTTCTTTCAATTGAGTGATATTAAACACAACCTGCACACCTTGACTCACACTAAATAATTAAATGTCCTAACCCGAACATCTAACCGAATAAGTGGCACTCTTAGATCCGTAACAATTCATCAAACATACAGTATCTTGACATCTATAGTAATATAGGCAACAACATTGCAAGATATATGGCATGTAGCTTGGGACTTGTATGCACTCTTCCATAGTTCACAAAGCCCATACATCTATATATTATTAACAGTGACTTCAACAATCTGAAATGACATATACAATTATTGTTCCTTCAAGTTAAACGATGATGTGTATTGAAAAAGACATGAAAAACATCATTTAGCTAATAAATTTGCGTAATTAAGGAGTTGCTTCTCTATGATAACATACATGTGTTATTAGTAAACTGGATACTGCAAGGTACTTGGTATGACGCCCTTATGTAATTATTTTCCCAGTCTTTTTGTCCATAGTTCAGAACATGAACTCTTTGCTTAATGTTAGTTTCCTATATCATAATAGAATTCATCAAATTGTTTAACTTTTCCTGAACACTTGAACTCAACAATCTCACATATGTTATTACAATAAATACCATATTTTAAAAATGCAAACCACTTCCATGCTTGTTTTATAAAGATTTACATATGTGAATGTATATAAAATAAGATCGTGATTTTAGTATACCAAACAAACATTCTATCAACTATCATGTGGTTATGAAGTGAGAAACCTGAAAGAGAAGCAACATATAATCCTTTAGCGACTCCATGATACTTCAATATGCGAATTGGTTGATCAATGACAACCTGTAACACGACAGGTTTATGTAATTATGGTGTAAGAATACAATTCAAGGGATATCAATAATTAAATATCCAAGACTAAAAAAATGTTTCATATGCCATAAAATAAACAATGCACGCATAAAACATAAAGGAACTAAAAGAAACATATTTACGAAGAAAGATTTACCTCTTAAATCATTTATAATTCCAGATGCTAGTGCCCTGTAAATCTATGACACTTTTCTGGCCTTGTTGACCTCATGTCAGGCGGTACGCATGTCTGCAACGTTTAGAATTACACAATGAGCAGAAATTCAAGGTTATGCTGATCCATGGTCCATCGGGGCCTATAGACCAAGGATTTAATATCAAATTAATTTCCGCATTTATCTCTTACTCGACATAAATTAAAACCAAATGAGATCATCTGATATGTAAGAAAGCACGATCTAGCTGAAAAGAGACCTACGAAAAACTTGAGGTGTAGTTTAAAAATTCTATGAAACAGTAAGTAACAATTTTTATAGCACACCTTGACCTCCAAAATTGTTATCTATATGGTTTAATCTAAAGTGTATCAGCACTCACCAGTGCCGTTCCTAGAAGCTGTTGGTTTCGACCTTTAATCTGCGAAGATATACTGCCAGATGTGCCATGCAATACTTGTCTGGAACCATAGAAAAATTCAGAAGTTTTAAGGAGTCCCTAATGGATATACTCCTCAAAATTACAGATATAACTGAATTAATAAGTAAAGTTTGTGATTGCTATTTTACTATGCTTATTGTTTAAGAGTAAAATAATTATAAAAGGAGTTATCTAAACATTAAAACTGCATATTTGTTCACAGTTAAATAAGCAATGCCAAACATCCTGTTAATTCAAAGAATCAATTTTAGGCTAACTAAAACAAAACCGATTATCTTAGAGTATGCTAATATTTCCTATTTAACCTATCGTTTATCCTAAATTATGAGACTTTAATTTTTACGACTGTAATCACTAATACAGTAAAATGATCATGCCCTAGATTTGTTACCCTTGTAGAAGAAGCCTGAATGTTGTGAAGAGAAAACAGAACGTCATCTTTGTTAACCGAAAGTTGCCAGGCCCATCAGCACATAACTCTTTATGTTGACTACTTTGAGCAATTCCTACAGCTGCATAAAAATAGTTGTCATTAATAAAAGCATGTGTGTCTAATAAGAGCATCTATGTATATGGACAAAACTAAGAGCGAAAAACATGTGTGTCTAATAAGAGCATCTATGTATATGGACACAACTAAAAGTAAAAGCGGCAATACAAAGACATACAGGAAGTGAATGGCAAATTAGTACAAAAAGCATTCGCAGTATCAGAATGGCCAGCTGCAACTAAAAAAAAGTTAATAAACATGCATATAAAGAAAAATTAGAATGACTAAATGGACACACTTACACGTTGATGCATCGATACAGTCGGCATTTATCGTTGAATTCAGATTCATCACAACTATTTCTGTCTTTTGTGGTACACCTGCAAGATATTTTAGTATTGTGAGCTTTTACCTAAGCAAAAGAAACAAAAAATGGAAGATAAAAACGTTAACTTTTATAGTCAAAGTCCCTGCTTCTTAAGATTAGAATTCTCTTATAAAATTGATTGTTGATAAAATAAAGTCCATGCATCCTCTTGTGTTTTGATACAACGATTTTGAGATGTATACGGACATATACATATGTGTAGTTATGACAACCTGAAAAGATAAAAAATATAACAAAGCTAGAAAGATAATAAACATGATGGCTAAATGTGGTGAAACGATAATATATTGACTATAAGAGAAGAGGACACAATAACTTGCCGCTTTTTTACCCGATCGTCTTCATTTTCCATCCTCTAAAAACACTTTCAACAACTACAAACAAAAGAAACCAAAAATCTCACCACAATTCTTACTTAGACATTTTATCGAGCATTTGATGTGCAACCAATTCATTCTACAAAAACAACACCAAATTATGTAAAGCTTTAAACTTCAGATCATGTCAATTATCAATTTTATCAATTTAGCAGTTAACATTCTTTAAACAGAAGATAATCAAAATCCAAGATCGATTCCGTATGATTAAACCCTAAAATATGATAATCCTCAAGAATGGAATCAGGCTTAATTAATTAACAATACTTACATAAATTTTGAAGCCTTGTTTTGCAATGGCACAATGCAGCATTCGTCGGAAAATCCAAAAGATCAAAGGAGTCTGATGTGTGTGTGTTGGTGTGTTATTCCATTGGTTCATTCAGGTTGTTTTGTGTTCTTTTTTCTTATAATCGAAAACGGATGATTGGATTTGGCGTGTTATGATGATCCAACTTCAGTTATGTAACCCTAGATTGATTGATTCATCTTTTTTGGAGGAGATGGAGGGTTACATCGCTTGAATAGAACTGGACATTCAATGAGACATAATGAATTAAGGATGAGCAGTTCAAGGAGTTGTAGAGGCTGTAATGAAGTTGGTGTTTTGTATTCTAAGAAATTGGACAGAGGCTTATAAACTATTTATGACACAGCCCCATTAAATTTAGGGGCTGTATCTTTTATAATGATAGATAAATTAGTTTTCTCTCATTAGTAAGTTTGAAAAATGCATTTATTTTCCAATGATAAAATACACCAACTTTTAAAAGTAAACCAACTAGAAGTGTCCGACTCGAAAGGAAAGGTTAAAATCAACTTTTTACGCTAAAACAAAATTTTAGTTTTGGACACTCTATGGCATTTTGCTTATTTGACAAACTTAAAATTTGAATTAATACTCGAGACCCATTCTATTGGAAAGTACATTCAAAATTCTTCAATTTTGGTTTTTGAATCATCGAAATCCGACGCATTCAAACTTATTTTTAATATGTCACCTTAGCATTTATAATAGGGTATTTGGCGTTGCTTTTGGCTTTATATTCAAATTTTGCATGTAACCTAAAACAGACAAACTACGATTGCATAAGGAGGATGGAAAAAAACCGATACAAAGGTTTCTTGATAACTGTCAAAGGCTAATTGTTTAACATAAATAAGCTCGTGTATAAAAACGCCTATGTGTTATAACTCCCCAATACATTTCCCTCACACCGATTTCCCCAAAAACGTGCTTAAGTATGGTTAACATTTTACAGTGGCTAATGTGTATAATGATGATCCAAGACATAATTGTGAATTAGATGTAAAAGCCTAATCTAAAACATCAAGATCACTAAGCATGATGTTGTTGATGAAGATGATAAGTCTCTTGGCTTGTTGTGATAAATCTTCATATATGTAGGTATGTGGTGGATGATGATGACAAGATCTCTAAGCTTGATTGAATGGAAGATCATGTAGAATCATACTTGCAACAAATAAAAGTTAGAAGCATTATGATCAAGGGTTATTGGGGTTTTGATGATATGATTAATTGTGTGTTTACATTGTAAAAACTTGATTACAATGATCCTAAATGAGTGTAATAATGTAGAAGAAAGGTTGTGAAAAACTTGGGTGAAAAACTAAGCAAATGGGTGATATTTATAGAAAACTCAAAACTTGGCCGTCAATGTGCTACGAATCCAGGTATGGTGGATCCGTATGCCTATTTAGGTGGATCCGTGGTCCCCCAAGCCAATTTCAAAATTGTTAGAAATCTTTTTAAATCTTTTGCTTAGATCTTAATGTACTTATAAAATATGATTTTGTTCTAGAAGGAAAATCAATTTTAACATTAAAAAGGAAAGATTTGTAAGATATGAAATATCTATATTATGATTTGTTTTCAAAAGTGGTTAATCCTAATTTGTCTTATTCACTAATGTGAGTAGTCATTATTAAGTAAATGATTACTTAAAAGCATTTGTTTAGTAGTGATGTAAGTAAACTTAAAAAGGTTTATTAAAAATGACTTTATGATAAAATGTGTTTTAATCATTAGGTTAGTTTGTAAAAACGTGTTAATCATTTTTAATAGTTTGTTAAATGGGTTGATCATAATGCAACTTAACAAACATATTCATACCTTTTGTTGAAGCATGAGTAGACTCGAGACGTCGAGAGGTGTTGATGAATATATGCGTTGATGAGTTGTGATCACGCATAACTTGCACATTTTACGTTATGTATTACAAGTTACTTGTTTGTCATTATTAAAACCAAATGACTTGTTTAGTTTAAATATCGTAATATTTGCACTAACAATGAGGGTTTCTAAACCTTTTTCGAGGGTTATAGAAGTGTGTTTTAGGTCTAGGCCCCCTAATATGATTATATAGGCTAGGTGCATGATTCTAGAGCAAGAAAACGAACTTCCAATAGTTATGGAGGCAAATGATCAGACTTGGAGGGTAATGGCACTTTAATTCATCTATAATTGCTAACTTTGTAACTGCCAAAATTGGCCAGCCGAGCGGCTGGGGATCTAGCTGGGCGGCTAGACTGCTACTGCCAGCCTGGGCGGCTGGGGCTTCGCTCCAAAATGTAAAGTGTTGTTTTCTTGAGCATTTTTCTTCCTTTTTGCTTCCTTTTGGTT